>JAHKKF010502608.1:0-10172 GCA_019740295.1 Labeo calbasu
ATCTTCATGGAACATGATCTTTATCTTTTTGGCATAAAAGAAAACTCGATAATTTTGACTCACACAATGTATTTTTGGCTACTGCTACAAATATACCACACTACTTAATACTGGTTTTGTAGCCCAGGGTCACATACAAGTTCATAAGCATCTCAGCAACAGGTTCAATGTGGCTTTACCTTACTGCAGTGCGACTGGGCCTGGTTGGACCTGAACTGCGAGGTTTGTGCCCTGTCCAGTCCTTCAGTCCATTTAGAGTGCTGTCAGGTTGGGCAAGATAACGGTCCAGTTCCTCTAGAACAGCGTCTTCACACTGTACTCGAGTCAGTGGAGCCAGAGACATGTTTGCTTTAATCTCAAAAGGAGCAAACTTCCCACAGGCAGCCGCCAGAGTCTGAAACACAGAACAACAGTCACAAAACATATTTGGAGAAGAAAGCACATCATAAAGCGTGACGGCTATCACACTGGAAAAGATTTCTAGCATTTAGATCTTTATCTTATCTGTTTATCCAACAAGGCCTCATTCTCATATTGTGTCACCTGTAAATGTTGTACACAAGTAGTTTGCAGGGCTCTACAGTGCGAATGAAAACTTCTGCATGTGACTATGAAAAAATATTTAGGAGCACCAGTGCGACTGACCCGATCAGCATATTTATGTTTGCGCTGAGGGGAGCTTCAAAGGTTTCTATGTGTTTTTGCAACATTGAGTAACGCATCACAGACATATCTCACAAATCCTTTCATAAAGCGTGGAGAGAGTGTACATAAGAGATTGATTGTGCAGTGTAGAGAGTTTTGCTGATTATAATGGAACTTTGTGAGGTCACGATGAACTAAGATGAGTGACAGTTTTTGATGACTTTTAAGTGAGTTTGTAAATGAGATACTGAGTTTATACAACAGTTAAATAAACAAGAAGTTATTATTAAGTGACTTACATTGTCTGACTATAACACACTGTTGCCTGATTTTGCTTTATTTTGTTGTCAAAAACAGTCTTCAAACAGTCACAGCTGACCCGCTGCGCATCTCCATTCAAACACAGCGATGTTTAGTTTATAAATGAACGTGTTTTTAAACGCATCTAGTGAGTCAGTGATTTAATTTCACATTCATAAAGCTTTATTCCTGAATGAATCAGCCGTTCTAACGAATTGAATGAATGATTCAGTAATTAAATCTACAGGCAGATTTAATTTTTAAATTGTTTATTCAGTTATTTAAATCATTTAATATTTCTGTATTCAAAATTTTATATTTAAAACATTAATCTCAGCATGAATATATGAATTTGATGCCACCTCTGAGCCTCATCAAACATGAAAATACACCTACAAGCCAATTTTGTGTTCTTCTACACCACATCTATAGTACAATTTCATTTTGTTAATACTGATTTCATTAGATTGGTAATTTATTCTTATTCTATTTGTCCTTATTCTGTTTTAATTAGACATTTTAAAAAGCTTAGAAAATATGTAAATATTTTTTAATTTGACATAAGATAACATACTTTTAATAAAGTTAGAAAAATGCCATTAGAAAGGTAAAAACAAAATTCCCCTAATATCTGACTCCACTTTAAGGAGTCAAATATCACCTTGTAAGAGGAAGGCTGAAGGCTTTGATCAGATTGTTTGATTATTGATTAGGTGTTACTAAAATTTTGACTGTGCTCCTAAACGTTTTAAGTTAAGAGCACAAGTACTCCTAAAAAGAAAAGTAACCATAGAGCCCTGGTTTGACACAACAGGTCCTCAATCTACACAGAATGACATGAATCTTACCTTTGGTGCCAACTGGGTCTTGGGCTTCTGTAGAAACCGTGTAATCTCAGCCTTCTCAGCTTTGATTCGCTAAACAGATGCACAAATGCAATGAGGACCTGAACAGTTTGCAAAATGGTAACATCCAAATTTGAAGCTCCGAGGATAAAACCACTCACTTCTTTCTGTTCCTTCAACCGTTTTTCCTCCTCTTTCTTCCTCTTCTCTTCCAGTTTGGCTCTAAATAGGATTTACACTAGATTTTAATACTCCTAGTCTTCATGAAATTAACTATTATAATACTACGCTGAGACACTCACTCAATTTTCATTTGCCGCTGCTCTTCTTTAGCTCTTATTTTCTCTGCCTTTTCCTTCTCCTCCCTCTCCTTTTTCTCCCGCCGCTCCTTTTCGTCCTTCTCCTTCTTTTCTTTCTTCTCCCTCTCCTTCTCTTCCTTTAGCTTGCGGGCCTCCTCTTTCTTCCTCTCCTTTGCAGCTTTGGCCTCCTCTTTCTGGCGCTCTTTCTCTTCCTTTTGTCGCCGCTTCTCCTCCTGCTCTTGGACATTCTGAGGGACAATAAGACAAAGAGCTATTCAAACAGAGTGCTGATTTCCACAGTGACAAAGGAAACAATCAATCTTGAACCCCAATCTTGATAAAAACCTACTTGGGACTTTTAGAGCAGAAACGTGGGATTTTACCTTAAGGGATCGTCTCTTCATTTTACTAGCTGCGTCAATCCGTGACGTCTGCAGAAAGAAAAGCAAATGATCATAGGTTGAGCTTTTAAGCAAAAACGAGATAAAACAATTGATTCATGTTAACTCACAGAGGCAGGAGTGGTGGGAGCGCTCTTGCTAGGCTCTGGTGAGCTCTCAACCACTGAGAGTGAGCTGGTGGACCCAGTTGACAGCACAGATTCATTCCCATGACTAACTTCAGTCTCCTGCTGCTCCTCTTCCTCAGTGTCAGAATCCTGAGTGATGTCCAGCATTGGAAGGGCGTCTTCGTCCTTCTCTGTCTCCTCCTTTGTCAGTGGCGTGGTTGGTTCTGCAGATTCTGTTGCGTTCTTTGTCGTTTCTTCACTAAGAGGGCAAGTGGCAGCGACTGGAGGTGCAGGTTGCTGTTTGACAGCTTCATTTGAGTCTTCAGTGAGGTCGATTGTGGCTTCAGGGCCAGAGCGGACCGGGGAACGCTTCCGCCTGCTCATGAAGCAATCAAGTGGTCCGCGGCCATTTACTAGAGCCGGGCCATGGTGCAGCGGGATGGAGGAGCTGTCCATATCATTTTCTCCATCCGACGTACTGGGTTCAGAACACTTGGGGGCAACCGGACCTTTGGTTTTTTTGGGCTCACTGCATTCCTTAGGTTCTGGGTTGAGCCGTTTGAAAGGTAGACGTGCTGTAGGGAGGCAACGCTGATAGTTTAGTAGACTGCAGTCGTGTTAACTGAATTGAACACTGAAGGGATAGTTTAACCAAAAAATGAAAATTGTCATTAAAGGAAGTCCACTTCCAAAACAAACATTCACATATAATGTACTCACCCCCTTGTCATCCAAGATGTTCATGTCTTTCTTTGTTCAGTTGTAAAGAAATTATGTTTTTTGAGGAAAACATTTCTGCATTTTTCTCCATATAATGGGCTGATGCCCCGATTTTAAACTTCCAAAAATGCAGTTTAAACACAGCTTTAAATGATGGGGCACCATAGCAGGCCATTATATGGAGAAAACTGCTGAAATGTTTTCCTCAAAACACATAATTTCTTTACGACTGAAGAAAGAAAGACATGAACATCTTGGATGATAAGGGGGTGAGTACATTATATGTGAATCTTTGTTTTGGAAGTGGACTTCTCCTTTAATTACTCACCCGCATGTCATTCTAAACCCGTAAGACCTTCGTTCATCTTTGGAATACAAATTAAGATATTTACGAAATCTGAGAGCTTTCTGACCCTGCATAGACAGCAACACAACTACCACATTCAAGGCCCTGAAAGGTAGTAAAGACTGTTAAAAAAGTCCATGTGACATCAGTGGTTCAACCAGAACTTTATAAAGCTACGAGAATACTTTTAGTGGGCAAAGAAAACAAAAATAACGATTTTATTCAACAATTTCTCCTCTTCAATGTCAGTGTTAGACGCACGTTCACTAGAGCAGCACGTGTCTGCTGACGCAGGAGCCGGCGTTCTGAAAGCATGTCGAAGGCTGACAAATAAGATTAAAAAAAATTTGTTGAATAAAGTCCTTATTTGTGTTTTCTTTGCACACAAAAAGTATTCTCACAGCTTCATAACACTGCGGTTGAACCACTGACGTCACATGGACTATTTTAACGATGTCCTTACTACCTTTCTGGACCTTGAAGTTGTCAGTTGAGTCTATACAGTGTCAGAAAACTCTTGGATTTCATCAAAAATATCTTTATTTGTGTTCTGAACATGAACGAAGGTCTTACAGTTTTGGAACGACATGAGGTTGAGTAATTAATGACAGAATTTTACTTTTTGGGTAAACCATCACATTAAGTTTAGGATTTTAGATGGGAACGAAAGCACAATGCTGCAAAGAAAAGAAAGCTGCATGGAATGGTATGTGGCAAAGTAATCATTTTCTCTCAATTATCATAATTGTCAGAAGTAAAAATCAAAATCAAAATTGATTATCATCATCTTTACTAGCATCTTTACTGGATTGAATTTCAAACTGCATCCCAATTTGCATACTTGTGCAGTATACTATGCATTTTTTTTTAATATAGTGCAAAATGGAAATTACCCCATGTATTACAAACCCTCAAGCCATCTTAGGTGTATATGACTTTCTTCTTTCAGATGAATACAATTGGAGTTGTGTCAAACAGTGTGCTAGTTCTTCCAAGCATTCTAATGGCAGTGAATGGCTGTTTTCACTCTGAGGCCTTCCAAATCAAATGGATGGGTTTTTGTGAGAAAAATAACCATATTTAAAACTTTATATACCATAAACTCCAGCTTTTGCTAACTGTCGTACACGCATTCACAAGAGAGCAGCGTTCCAGCGGATGATGTAGGCGTAGCATAAGCTCTGGTGAGAATATCCTAGTTTACAGCAAAGGAAAACCAGTCTCCTCTTGGCCTTAATTGAAATCCTCCAACAATCTTCTTTACAAATCTTCATTTTGTACTTATAATTTATGACTGTCATTTCGTTTTGCTCTCTCCTCTGCGCTTCTGCATTCGTCACTTCTCACCGGGGCTTACGCTACGCCTGGGTCCTACACCACTCTCTCGTGACTGCAAGTACAAACTTGAGATCACGGTTTATAAAGTTTTAAATATGGATATTTTTCTTACAAAACCCACCAATTTGTTTCAGAAGGTCTTTATTAACCTCCCGGAGCCGTGTGGAGTAGTTTTTATGATGGATAGATGCACTTTATTGAACTTCAAAATCTCAACAGCCATTTGCTGTCATTATAAAGCTTAGAAGAGCCAGGACATTTTTAAATATAACTCTGACTGTATTCGTCTGAAAGAAGAAAGTCATATACAACCAGGATGACATGGTGCATTTTTCATTTTTGGTTGAACTATCCCTTTAAATACCTGCATAACGTAACTATTTTACTATAAATGTACAAATGTAAGAGACTTTATGCGCTCAGCTGAAGGAGAGGAGCTATTAGACTTGACGGATTGCAAAATATCTAGACTGGAGTGCACATCACTTCAATCTGCAACTAACAAAAAAACAATTCTGTGCAGTCTGTCGACCCCGACTGCCAAAATCTGCAGACTGGCTCTGACTTTCGTCAACTCCTCCAGACTGGGGCAAAAGTCATGTCGTGTATTCCAGCCTTTAGCAATCAGAAATAAAAGATCAGATTGTCGAACTTACAATTAGAGAAATATTTGTGTTTCTGAATAAACATACACAACTAACGCAAATTGTTAAATGCTACTCATTAGATTACGTTTTAAGACTTTATATTTTTCATAATGTATCCTTATGTTTTATTATGGACAAACTGGAAACATGCACTCTACCTATCGGTGATATCACACCGCCTAAAAACCCACACTTTGAAGTCATTCAGTGTTGAAAAGGAAAAAATGAAAGGAAAAACTCTTGCATAAAACACATTTGGAAATGATTTACTTAGCACTTATGGTCATTGATGGCTCATTAGAAAGCATTTTAAAAATGTAATTTTTGATTAGTAACATACATGGCTAAGAACTTAATTTGGCGCTTTTCCTAATATTTAGATTTTTTGCACCCTCAGATTACAGATTTTCAAATAGTTGTATCTAAGCTAAACATTGTCCTGTCCTAACAAAGTGTACATCAATGGAAGCTTATTTATTATATTTTTATTTTAAAAACTGACTCTTATGACTGGTTTTGTGGTCCAGGGTCACATATTGGGAGTCAATATAATTTGAGACGTACTAAACTGAGCACTTATGCAGACAATTTCCCAATCCATTCACTAAACCTAAAACCATTTCCTATCCTAATAGACTTTTAATTAAATAAGCTCCCAAGAACCCAAAAAAGAAGTGATGTAATAAACTGGGCCCTCAAAGCATGATTAAACATTTGACATAACCACATTTTTTTCTGAGCAGTGATGGTTTCACATTATTGACTAGAAATACCAACAGTTAAGTTGTTTACCTTGAACAAGCTTCTTGCTGGTATTAGCTTTGCCCACACAATCCATGCCTGAAATATACAAAGAGTATGTTAAGATCAAATCTTTTATCCTTTAAAAAAATTAAATGGCATTGATCTGACATGAACTTTAACACGTTGCTAAGCTCAAAACTTAAAGCAAAACAACACTCGTTGTCAAACAACGTCTCGTCACAACAAAGGTAAGTTAACTGCTACCTCTGCATGCTAACTAATAGTTGACAGTCGCATTGAACTCAAAGATTTGATTTTCGACAATAAAGAGTAAGTTTAACCTTTTTAAGTGTCAAAAAGTCGCCAAATAAAACGAAAAGCGCTTACAAACTCCCAAAAACACAATGGAGACCAAATAATGTATAATGTTTAGTTTAGATCTCCCGCCTTTCAGTGAATGATGGTTTGTTAGGCCTGTGGCGACTGTGAGTTTGGCTACTGAACCTGTGACTAGTATGTAGCCATTCAGTTCATC
Source organism: Labeo calbasu (assembly GCA_019740295.1). Taxonomy (NCBI): domain Eukaryota; kingdom Metazoa; phylum Chordata; class Actinopteri; order Cypriniformes; family Cyprinidae; genus Labeo; species Labeo calbasu. The sequence continues at coordinate 6,928 of JAHKKF010502608.1, forward strand.
CATTAGCACAAGACTAAAGAACAAAGACGTAGACTGAGCTCAAAACAACATAAACAGAGCCTATTTCGCACAAATACAGAAAAAAAATAAACATTACGCGTCATGAAAGCCACATTTTGTGTGAGGAGAAAGTAAAATAGTCAATAACAAATCTGAGCTCACCTGCTAACATGCTAATTGGGTTCCAAAAACCCTCGACAACCCTAAATGCTACTTTGAAATGACCTTAAAGATACATTTTTATCGTCTCCCCAGAAACTGAACCGAACTAAAACTGTTTCAGAACTAATGTGCGGTTAAAAGTGGAGTTTTCCGCTCATTTCTGTTATTAGCCACCTGTTTGAGCTCTCCGCTTTTATTTACCATGTTATTCCCTTTATATTGACTTTAATCATGCGTTAAAAGAGTTTTATTTCACTTAAACATCAGACCTCTTCGTGGTGTGGAGGCCAAAGGCTCTTCGGCCGCAAGCATCACGACCACCATCGGCGCTCCCGCGCTGTCCTCACACTGGAAACGTTAAACGGAAACGGGGAGCGCTTTTTTCGACTCCGTACACAGCCCCTCAAGGCCAGTCATCGACTCCACGTCTTTCCCAGGTATAACATTAACGCGTCAACTGCGAATTTGTTGGGTTTCCGTTACTTTTAGAGTTGTAAATTATGGTTTTTCGTGTGTAATCCTGGTCCAGTTGTTCCCGTCTCATCCCCGGTCAGACTCCCTGCGCGCTCCCCGCTCAGAATTGGCGGGAGCCAGTTGCGGGAGTGGATCGCAGGCTGTGATTGGTCAGCGGCGCACTGCGTCACATGAACGAAGCGTCACGCTATTGGCTGGCACGCTTGGCTCTGCCTCGCAACACGTGTCACAAAGCCTGTGATTGGCCAGTGAGTGTGATTCTCGAATAGGATTGGTTAAATAAAAATAATAAGTCAGAAAGTTATTCCGCGTAACTGCTTTGACTTGGTAATTTGATGTAGAGAGCTTTTATTGAGCGAAAAGCACTTTTAAGAATTTAAAAAGTGTTTTTTCCTAAATAATACTGTTGAGGTGTTAAAGTGATTTTGTGTTTTTGAAGACTGGTTCGAGAAGCTTCATACATTTAAAGACTTAAAGTATATTTTGACAACAAACGTACAAACGGAAGTAATTCCGCAAAATGATCATTGAGATACGCTTAATTCCAAAGCTCGAAAATATTCACAAGCGTCTTGCAAAAATATCAGAAAGGTGTCATGTTTATACATTGCCACAAGGCAGGAAAAATGGTAAATTATCTAGTCACAAGCACCGAGACCACACCTTTGATCATCATGTCATGGGGTTTGTAGTTTTTAACAGGTACAACTTCCATTCGCTACGTGCAAAACAGCCCGCTTTAGAACTACAATTCCCATGATGCATCTTAACGTTAGTCCGCCACGGGATTGCCAGTATTCAATGCGGACTGCAGACGCATCCCCAGCAAACTATTTAGCGGTGCACAGGTATCGTATGATTAAAAATATAAGCCTGAAGTTTTATGCTATTATTATATAAGCAGCCGTTTTGCTCTTAAGCACGTTAAATAATATTTGCGTGATGTTGTGTATTTGCTTTTTATACTGCAGTTGTTTGACATGGGTAGCTGTTTGGCCTGTACTGTTTTTAAACATCATTAATACTATGAAATATCGTGAATATGGAATTGTTATAAATAAACAACATGTATTAAGTGCAGAATAAGCGTTTAATTTATTTAAAGACAACTTTTATAATCTTATGTGGCTTGCAGTGTTCAACAGTATCATTTTGCTTAATGTTGACAGTGAACACAACTTAAGGACGAAAGGATTATTATTAATTCTATCTATTTTTTTAAAATGTTTTGCCTGTTTTTACGTTATTTGTGTTTCTTTTAGCACTGAAATCTTCCGTCACTACAGAGAAGAAAAAGTTCACTAACAGCAGAAACAAAAACAATATTTACTATTTTCTCAAAAAACTGAGAATGACAGGTAAGTCAGGTTTGGTTGGCATATAAAAATGATGAATCTCACTGTTTTCAATTGCTTTTTAAAGAAAGATGGTTTATGCCAGGAATTAAAAAAAAAATAAATAAATAAAAATGATTAAAATGAATAAAATTGCAACTTTTTATCTCAGACCTTCTCTCAACTTTGAGATTATATCTTCAAATTCTAAATTTAGAGAAAAAGTCAAAATTTCAAGATATAAATTCAGAGTTTAAAGTAAAAAGTCAGGATTGCGAGATGTAAATTTAGTTTTTATAGAACTGTGAGATAAAAAATCAAATTACCTTTTTTTTTCCCCTTTTTTTTTCTTCTATGATAGAAACAATTTCCATAGTTTTTGGAGTCCTGTTATTCCTGTGTTTAAAAAAAAATGAATAATTTCCATTTTTCCCTGACAGATCGAACAAACAACTTCCCCCCTCTGCCAAAGTTTATTCCCATAAAGCCATGTTTTTATCAGAACGTGGATGAGGAGATTCCGCAACCATACCAGCAGCTTGTGCGTCGTGTTTACAATCTATGGATGTGTGAGTAAAGAAATGTAAACTTGTAGTTTGGGAAAAGTTTAGATTCCTAAGTGTGACAGAAACATCTAATGACTCATATTTATCTATTTTTTTAATACAGTGTACTGTATCACACTATGTGTTAACGTGGTGGCTTGCATAGCCTGGTGGGCCGGTGGGGGTGGAGCGGTCAACTTTGGCTTTGCGCTCCTCTGGCTGGTGGTTTTCAGCCCATGTAGTTACACCTGCTGGTTCAGGCCTCTTTATAAAGCATTCCGGTAAGAAACACTTGTTTGGAACAGACAAATGAGCAGTAAGAGTAAAATCTTTCCGTGCCACGGGCATATGCCACTCCACATGTCACCGCTATGTGCGCATGGCACTGGCAGCTGCCACTCTACATGTCACCTACGTGCGCATGGCACTCGCCATGTCACTGCTACTTGCGCATGGCACTCAACATGTCACCGCTACATGTGCATGGCACTGGCAGCTGTCACTCGACATGTCACCGCTATGTGCGCATGGCACTGGCAGCTGCCACTCCACATGTCACCTACGTGCGCATGGCACTCGCCATGTCACCGCTACGTGCGCATGGCACTGGCAGCTGCCACTCCACATGTCACCTACGTGCGCATGGCACTGGCAGCTGCCACCCTATGGCGTTCCGACAGGCTCTTTAATATAACGCTGCAACATGCACTCGTCTCACTGAACGTGACGT
>JAHKKF010502612.1:0-16010 GCA_019740295.1 Labeo calbasu
TGAAAATTCTTGTCTTCATCTCATCAGAAATGCGGCACTAAAATCTGGCCTGCAATACAGATTTACTTCACATCAGTTTCATCAAGGATAAGCCATGCCCGATTACTACCACACATACACACTAGTGAATGAACGAAGTGCTTACAATCCACCATTTGCTCTTTCACAGAGATTCAACTGGTAAACAAGCTGAAACATCAGCCTCAGGTCCTCTCCAGTGGAGAGAGACCAACCATAATCCCCCCACAATCCCTTGGGCAGACTGGTAAAGCTAAATTCAGTCGTGTGGCAACCTAACAGTAGGAGGATAGTGAAGGAATATTTTATAATGGAACCCCACTGGTTATTAAAAAGCACTTTGAGAAGAACATCTAATAGTTGAGCTCAAAAGACTGCCAGAGCACAATGTTAAAACTGTAGAGGATTATGCTGTAGATGAAATACTGGCAGCCCACTTCAGCACGACTGAAAGAGAAAGAGAAAGAGCACTTATGCACTTCAGTAAGCGGTTTGAAGCAAGTAACTAGTCACATTTTGTGCAAGTGCACCGCATAGTTTTCAACAAGACCCAAAGGGCCCTCGCCACCATTATGATTTAAATACAGATGAGAAAACATGATTGACAAGTTCTCAAAAGTGCGCTCAGGCAAACTGCACAGCACCGATCGCTTTAAGCGAAAAAATATGAGTCAGTCACAAGCACTTTAGCACCTGGAGAGAATCCACTTAAAGACGCTAAACACCACTCATTCAGAGCAGACTGTCAATTCATATCAAGAGCACACAAAAGCAATTATACTGTTGTGGAAATTACAATATGTGAGGCTCTAAATAAAATAATAAATCAACACAGCTGTTGCTGTCAAGCCGCAGAGATGCTGTTATAACAGCAGCACTAGTGATTCACCCGCTGGCACGTTTTGTTTTCTGAGGCCATGTTGATCAAAACAAATGTGTTTTAGCCTACATTTATACTATCACCTTTACCACACACATGGTTAATGGGGCAAAGGGAAATAATTATAGAGAACAATTCATTGGTTTGCTGAAATGAGCCGTACTCAGGAGAGACTCGTCGTTTTTCACCTCTAGGCTTTTTTTAACCAGTTGAATCAATCCAAGGAAATGGATTGAATGTGACAGTTTTAGGTCCTCAGTAGCATTACCCCTAAATTAATGGCAGACGTGATCTGAAGTCAGAGCAAATAGTGTCCCAAATAGAATTCAGAGTCATACAACCCACAGATCTGAATGAGGGTCAAGGACAATCAAGGGCGAGTGGTTGCACAAGGCCCTGGAGCACCAGCCACCTCTCCTTACTGGAAAAACCAGCTTAAGCTGGTAGAACAAAGATGCTGGTTATGAGCTGGTCAACCAGCTAGCAGGTTCCAAAAACAGCTTGAGCAGTTTGAGCTGGTATGATCATGGATGACGACGAAAGAAATCCACAGAAATCTAGGTTAAAACAAACTAAAAATGGCATTCAGTTATTAAAAAGGTACTCTTTGCAATCAAGTTGGTTTCACATGGTTCACAAAAGGTTCCTCACGGCAATGCAATAGAAGAACTATTTTTGGTTCCACAAAGAATCATTCAGTCAAATGTTCTTCTTTTTCTCACCTTTTTATAATCCTTTTGTGAAACAGAAAGGTTCTTCAGACAAAAAACGTTCTTCTATGGCATCGTGAAGCACCTTTATTTTTAAGAGTGTACTCATTTAAAGCGCCACACGGACGTTTATCCGATCAGCTTAAAGTTCAAACGGCAGTGTCACTACTACTAACCAGCGCTGTGAGATCCAGAGCTTGAATTTAGTGAAGAACATTTATGACTCATGCCAGATGAAACATCACTGACTAACAGGAGAAACACTGTGCACAACGAAACAGTCAGAAGGCTTGGATTGGATTTACTGTAGTAACACTATTTTCGCAATGGTATTATGGCAGAAATGTGGGATAATCACATCAAATTTTATTATTTTATTAATGTAGACATGTATTAAAGGAGTAATGGTATATAATTACAGCAGACACAGAGTGTTTTTCACGAAGCGTCATCAGTCGGCCATATTGGCAGCACTGATAGTAAACAATGCCACTGAACCGAACGAAACTCACATATTTTGCTGTTTATTGCTGCTGAAAATGATCAATTATTGTCATGTTTTGGGTTGTACTAATCAGTCGGACTGGGAAAACATGTGGAGTGCTTACAGACTGCCAAAAGTTATAATAAATCAAGGAAAAGAGTGCAGAAGACTGTCTGAGGAGCAAAAGCCATTTGTGGTTGGCCAAACTGAACCAGAATTTCCAGGGCAAGAATCTTGACAACATTCATGTTTGTTCTATTCATTTCTGGTCAAGCAGGTGAAATATTAGGCTAATATCTTAAGTAAAACTGCTCGCACGTATCTTTACCACCTTTAACTTTGGTTTGTTAACTAACTGTTAGTTTGTCCAAATATTGCGCCCTTTCCAACTTACCAAGTCCTTCTCTATACGATTTAGAAGCTTCCACACATTTTTTATATAATCTAGTTACATTTTTATCATGGTGTTAAGGTGCTAAATGTGTAGTTTCAAATGTGGTTATCATGATCTAAATGTTTGCTACTATGGAAGACCAATGGTTAATTCTAATTAAACTCAAACAGTAAGAATACTTAAATTTTGCCATATAAAAAGTAGGTTTTAGTAGCTCAAGCTACTGTCAAATGTGAATTCCTAAGAGGCAAAAATATGTAATATTATTAAATTGTAATATTTGCACAGATTGCACTGCAAACTGTGCTGAAAACGCCTCAACGTCAGGCAGCACAAACTTGATTCATGATTTGAAACAATATCACTCATTAGAAAATGCAGAAACTAAGAAATACATTTTTCAGACTCAAAAAATGACTGGAAAAGTGTAAAGAATTCAAAAATGTGAAGTGTTTATAATGTCTACAACTTTCACTTATGAGCAAAAATCTGCTTTTAAACTTGAAAGAAATAACAGTTTTTAACAGAAATTTATCATGATAATTATCAGTATCGACTGATATGAAAAAAAACTTTTTTGGCCATACCCAGCCCTGATTAAATTTATTGTCATAAGGACAAGCAAAAATAAAAAAATTTAAAATACACAACAATTCCAAAGTTTGGTAGTTTTTATTATTTATTATTTTTTGTTTTTAAAAAGAAGTGTCTTTGACTCACCAAGGCTGTATTTATTTGATCAAATATAAACCGTAATAATGTGAAATATTACTACAATTAAAAAATAACTTTTTTTATATCAATTTATTTTAACAAATAATTTATTCCTTTCAGCAGTCATTACTCCGGTCAAATGGTTATTCATAAATTATTCTAATATGCTCATTTGTTGCTCTTTATCGATGTTAAAAAACATATTTTCGTAGAAACCATGCTATATTTTTTTTTAAGGATGCTTTAATGAAAAAAGAGAGTTTAATGAAAGGAAAAGCCTTTTTTTCTAAATAGAATTTAAAATCTTTGATCTTTGGTCAGTTTGATAATTTTAATTCAATAATAAAATATTATTAATTATATTAATAATAATAAAAGATTAATATAATAAAGAAGTATATTTAAAAAAAAAAAAAATCTTACTGACCCCAAACTTGATTTTACTTGAAATCTTTTCCTCTAAGCGAGACACTAGCTTGTTTCAACAAAAAACACTCTCCATTCAGAATAACCTTTCTATCTGCCCACACAGAATTAAGGTCTTTTTTTGTCGTATTGAATTGTGGGAGTAGGTGGTCTTGCATACCTGTGATCTCTTCTTTCAGAGGTACAAATGCCTGCAAATAATACCTTGAGGACATTTCTACTGGGGTGAGGACCACAAGCCAAACAGAGTGGTACTGAACCTTGATTGAACCAACAGCGACTCAAACGACGCATGTTTGATCCAAGGAAAGGGGAGGGTTGAAATCAAAGGGAAGCTGGTCGAATTACATGGCCTCTGGTACACATAACCATGTCCATGTGTGTTTGTCTGGAGTGTGTTTTCTACAGGGGTAGCGGTGGGAAATAAGAGCCAGGAGTGACTTATCACTACAGGAATGTAAGGAGACCCAAGGGGATGGATGGAGGGCTGCTGAGAGGAACAGACACAACCAGAAGAGACTGCTGAGAGAAAAGACAGGAAAAGAGAGGGAAAAGGTGTGGAGAGCTTAAGCAACAGAACAACAGAAGTAGCACTTAACGTTTTTGTTCACACCTTCACTTAAAAGCTCTTTTTGCCAGATGTGGAAGTCTTATGTGACCGTTTTATGGAACATCAGTTTATCAAACCTCAGGCTTAATGACTGGAGCACAAATAAGAGGAAAGTTCAAGACAAAATGACTGGAGCAGTGAAATCAATTTTCTAAATACACTAATGTTCAAAAATGTGGGATGTTTTTGAAAGAAGTCTCTAATGCTTACCAAAGTTTAAAGTTGATGCAAGAATGAAAACCACATCATTATCTCATTCCAAACCCACTTTTAAGTCATTATTATTTACTTGTTTTGCCTTCTATAAGCTGTTTTTCAACCAAAGACATTCAATTGCTTGGAAATTTGTGCACAGAACACTTTTGTGCATGTCTTTTTTTCCAACTTGAAAGGTCCAGCGCCAATTAATTGTAATTACACTGAAAACAGCAACCAGAACATTGCCTTTTGTGCTCTAAGAAAGGTTTGAAATGAAAGGAGGGTTGAATAAATGTTATCAGAATTTTCATTTTTCGGTTGAACCGTTTCTCGAACGGCTTATTTAGGCTCCAAAATACATGATTTTTGACAGACAGCATCTGTACACACGTTCACTTCCTCCCGAGTTGACAGCAGAAACAAAGCAGTCGAGGAACGTGTCAATCAAACGTCCTTCATTCAGCAGAAGCAGCACAGAGCTAATGTACGTGAGTCAGTGCGCCTTCAGCTTGAGAAAGGGTGCTAATTATCACTGAATAGATGATGTAAGAGCATTAAAGATTAATAAGACTTTATCAAACTTTAAATAAATGTAATATTCGGTTTAATCATGCAAGGTTTCCTTTTTTCTCAGTGAGGCCGAACCCCATCAGTTCTCCTCTCAGGGGAAGGTTGAACAGCTGTCTGCATCCTTAAGAAACATCCTCCGGCTGCAAGTTCACTGTTAATCAGACCGATAACCGTACTCCATTCCCTAGAGAACTGCTGTTGCACTGCTTCTTCTACAATCTGCTCCTGTAGAATGAGTTAGCAAAAATACAGCTTTCCTAGATCAATTTTACTGAGGTGCTGAATGCACTGAGGCCCAAAAGAGCATGAAAAGGAGAAAAATCAATGGATCAGCGATCAGCGAGGAAGTAATGCACTATAAAAATACATTTTATTAAATCATTTTTTATCATTCTTAAAGCGAAATAAATTTATTCGAGAAGCTAAAAGGTGTAAAAATAAGACTTTTCCACATGTCTTGGTTTCAGTTTATTTTTTCTACAATAAAAATAGCTTTCCTGCAGCTTTTATTTTGGATTGTTGGGGATGTGTTTTATTCTTTTAACTTTAATTATTTTAATATTTCATGTTGCCTGTACATGTTTCTGTGAAGTTATGCTTTCATGGTACAGCGCATAAATGTACTGTTAATAGGTTTTTTCCTTTTAAACAAGAAAGCATGAAATCTATCCACTGTAAACTACATGGGTTAAAGAAAAATCAATTTAATTCCAGTCTGAGTGTAATATAAGACCTGACATAAGTGTATTCTTCTTGCATTCTTGTTTGAAACATTACTCAGAATTTACCTTTTATTTTTCTACACATTTAATTTAAATGGACTTAATTTTAACAATATTAACATGAAATGAAAACTGGAAACTGATATTAATGAAAACCTTTATTCCATACCTTATCAAGGGCATCTAAGTGAAAAATTTATGTACAAAAACTCATTCGGCAGTATTCTTTCAAAATGCACTAACACGTACAAGTTAGAAACTAATACACGTAGTATATTTTTAGCATATTAAAGCATATTATATTACTTTTAGCATATTAATTAGTTCACTTCTAGAATTAAAATTTCCTGATGATGTACTCACCCCCATTTCGTTCAAGATGTTCATGTTTTTCTTTCTTTGGTCAAAAAGAAAGGGTTTTGAGGAAAATATTCCACGATTTTTCTCCATATAGTGGACTTTAATGAGGATCCAAATTGCAGTTTCAATGCAACTTCAAAGGACTCTACACGATCCCAGCCAAGGAATAAGAGTCTTACCTAGCAAAACAATTTATATTTATACCTTTTTATACTTTCTTTTTTTTGAAAAGGGCGTTTGACTTTCTTCGCACGTTCACTGGGTCAGTTCGGTATGTCATGTGTGACCTTTCCAACATGATTACCTAATGCGTGAGGTTGAGCTAGTGCAAGATGAGCATTTGTGGTTAAAAAGCATATAAATTTATTTATTTATTTAGAAAATGACAGATTGTTTTGCTAGATAAGACCCTTATTCCTCAGCTGGGATCGTGTGCAGACCCCTTTGAAGCTGCATTGAAACTACATTTGGACCTTCAACCCGTAGATCCCCATTAAAGTACACTATATGAAGAAAAATGTTAATTTCTTTTTGACTGAAGAAAAAGAAGTGAACTAATCCTTTAATATGCACCCTTTAGGGGTAAATAAGGTAAATAAGGATTTTTTTTAATGTATGCGTATGTGAGTTTTTGGGAGCGAGTAGGTGTTTGGGAGAGGTGCACTTGGAAGATTTGCAGAAAAAAAAGAAAAGAAACAAACCTATTCTAATGACTAAGACATGTAAGATTGACATTTCTCTTACAAACAGAGTGAAACAGATTCACAGCCCAGCCTCACAGCCTTGATGGCGTACAGAGGTCAAAAAAAATGCAAAGGACAAAGTGAGAAGAGGAAAAACGGTCCTTTCTAATGCTACAGAGTAACAGCGCCCTCCACTGTAAGAATGGAAGAGTAGACACTAAATTCTTAGCAAATTTATCTCAGACAAATACATCTAATTTTAAAGTACAAATTCTCTTCCCATGTTTTTAAATCGAGATTTAATTAAAAAGTTAACTAATTAATAATTAACTAATTAATAAAACAGGTGCATGTTGCCACAGCTGAGCATTTAATCTAACTCTAATGTAAAAATATTTCATTGAATATAAGCAAAGCTTTAATATACAAACAATAAATCATGCACAATCCCCTTGTTGTATATTTATATAGTAATATGAGGCCATGCCAACGCAATATCATTATGCAAATAACATATCACTGTGCAAACAGTGTTATTTCACACCGATGATAGGCTATTATGTACAAATAAAATATTAGCATAAAAAACAAATTATGGTGAGGTGCATTATTACAATAGTTTTACAATAAAAAAAGCAGTGTGCTACTGCCTAAGAGGCTAAATGTACAGAGTGAATTTTCCACAGGCCTGCGATTACATTTCCACCCAGAACCAAATGTAGCGCTAAGCCTTTGTCGATAAATTATTGAAGGTAACAAAGATGTTTTTGAAAACGCTCTGCTGTTGAGTGCCATTTAGTGTGATTTACAACCGTCCACATCTGCTCCGAGAGTGAAGCTAACGGTGGTCTGTTTGCGGGGTGCACTTGACCTGCTGTGTCTGTGCTGCAGGGACATGCTATCTGTTTTAACTACCCACGGAGGGAGGTGAGGCAAATGGAGACATGAGGTGAGACAGGGCACTGGGAGATCAGATGAGATCAGACTCCATTTCAGAAAGGCTCTGCTTTAAGTATCCCCTTGAATCGCACATATTAAAACATGAAATAAATAGAAAATGGGGCAAATAAACACTTTAAGATGTATGTGACTCCTATCTAATAACGCTAACATGAGAGTCAAATGTTTGCGATGTCTTCAATGCTATTCTGAGATCGCTGACCTTTCATCTGACATGTTTGGGTGCCATTTTGAAAAGGGCAGACATGACAGTAAGATCTTTGTGCATACACAAAAACTCAAGAATTTAGCAGCAGTTCTGTCATGTTTTAAACAATCCTTATGCTTGTAGGTTAAAAAACAACACATGTGGATTCACCTACCTTTAAAAAATAGTTTATGGACTATTTTAACAATGTCATTACTACCTTTCTGGGCCTTGAACATGGTAGTTGTGTCGCTGTCTATGCAGGCTCAGAAAGCTCTCGGATTTCATCAAAAATATCTTAATTTGTGTTCTGAAGATGAAGGTCTTACAGGTTTGGAACAACATTTTTGGAATAACAGAATTTAATTTTTTTTAACTATCCCTTTAAGTGTTGATATTGTTAGATGTTGTATATGTTACATTTTGCTCATTGCTGTTGCATTTTAATTATTAGGGCTGCCAAGACCCAAAAACTTTTAATGCCGTTAAGACAAATGAAATACCACCCATTAACACACCATCACTGGCACAAACATTAATGAGAAGTGCATCATACAATCATGGCCAAAAATATTGGCACCCTTGCAATTCTGTCAGAAAATGCAACACTTCTCTCCGAAAATTGCAAATGTTTTGGCATTCACGTGCTTATTGTTTTTGTTTGCACTGCAAAAAAAAGGGAAGAAAAGTCAAACTTGATCAAATTTCACATGGACTGGACAAAATGATTGGCACCTTGTCAAAATTGTAAGAAATAATTGCTTTAAGCATGTAAGGTTTGCTGCTTCTGGCACTGGATGCCTTGACTATATGAACGGTATCATGAAACCTGATGATTGCCAAAGAATTTTGGTGGCCAGTGTCAGAAAGCTGCATCTCCACCAGAGGTCATGGGTCTTCGAGCAGGACAAAGACCCGAAACACACTACAAAAAGCACTCAGAAACGGTTACAAAGCAAGCGCTGAAGAGTTCTGAAATGGCCAGATCTGAATCCCATAAAACACCTGTGGAGAGATCTCAAAACAGCAGTTGGGAGAAGGCATCCTTCAAATCTGAATGACCTGGAGCAGTTTCCAAAAGAAGAGTGGTCCAAAATTCCAGTAGAAAGGTGTAAGAAATTCATTCATGGGTACAGGAAGCGACTGATTTCAGATTTTTTTTTTTTTTTTTTTTTAACCAAAGGGGGTGCTACCAAATATTAAGGGTGCCAATAATTTTGTCCAGTGCATTTTTTGGGTTCTGTGTGGAATTGTATCAGATTTGACTTTTCTTCTCTGTTTTTTGTGTTGCTCCAATGCAAACAAAAAAAATAAACATGCGAGTATCAAAACATTTGCAACTGCAACAATTTTCTGAGAGAAGGGTTGCATTTTCTGACAGAATTGCAAGGATGCTGATATTTTTGGCTATAGCACTGCAGACTAATTTTAAATGCATAAAGTCTGGGAAAGTTTGGCTTAAAATATAAAATTCTGTCATCATGTACTCCTCTTCATGTTCTTCTAAATTCATTTTAACACTCAAAGGAGTGTCATTAAAAAAAATTTGCGGTGCACTGCTCACTTTCCAAGTGTCGCTCATTTTTCAAGCAGAATGCGACGTATTGCCATTGTAGTGAATTAAACTGAATATTCATTAAATGATCTCCTTTTGTATTCCGCAGAAAAATAAGTCTGACATGAGGGTTGGTAAAAGATGACAAAATTTTAATTTTCAGGTGAATTATCCCTTTAAAGAGGAAGTGAAATGTGTTAACATGTTAACTACAAAAACAATTATGAGAATTAAATATTTTACTCATTTGACAGCCCTAATTATAATGCAGCAGAACTCAATTATAATGCCACAATGAATCAAATAATACAAAGCAAACCAGGTTGAATGCAGGAAACCTTTATAAAGCTATGAGGAGAGGACAGCCCCCCACACACACATACACAAAGCTTGAATTGGTGTGCAGGGACCAGGTTCATATATCCCCAGGGAGCTTTTCTAAACAACAACTAGGCAACATCAAGAGAACACAATCTCCCAGAGTAGCGTGGCAAAGATCAGTCTTCCTGACAGCGCTGAAAAGACAAGCTCTGACCCCATCATACACACCGAAAAAACAGCATGGAGCAAACTGCTGTAACTAACTGCTCTAAAAGCCACCCTTCCAAATCACACGGCCAGACGTCTGTGACCATCGGGAGGTCATGGTCTGAACACAGCGCTACGGCTAAAGGGTGCGCCGTTTCATCAATACCGAATCACAGATCATCCCAGCGTCCATGACAGCAGCTAAAACGCCTTTTAATGGTCAGATGGACGGATATATCTCACACGCAGAGCGTGACGGCCTTCAATTAGAGCTATTACAGGGCGGCAGGGATCAATATGGTGTCTGCCATGAAGGACAGGGACAGAGAAAGGATGAATCTGGTTGTAGAGAAAGGTAGAGAGTGTGCGGTGCAAGAGAAGGCCTTCAGGAAAGCCTACAGAGTCAAAATCACAAGGTCAAAAAACACATAAGAATTTACATTTTATTTATTTAAGCGCCTGGCAGATAATTTTATCCAAAGCTGAAGAGTTGAGAAACACTTCAGTTTTTTTTTTTTAATACGACAAATAGAAGACACTATTCTGGCAAAGATATACTTTTCAAAGAATATGCTGAGTTAAGTACCACTGACAGCAAAAATTACCACAAAAATCTAATTCTAGCTTCATAGTAAGGAGGGGGGGGTGCAAAAATCCAACAAACCGTGACTGTTTCAATGAAAGTGAATTGGGCGAACTCGTGTTAGGTTAAATTACACAGTCTTTCAAGTCTGTTACCTTAGTGATCCTTTTTTGTTTTTCTTTTCAGTTGTTGATAGTTGTTCATGAGTCAAATGTTTGTCCTAAACAGTTAAACTGCCCTCCGTTCTTCAGAAAAATCCTTCATGTCCAACAAATTCTGTGGTTGTTCAGCTTTTTTGAACCCTTTTCACACTGAGGACAACTGAGGGACTCATATGCAACCATTACAGAACGTTCAAATGTTCACTGATGCTCCAGAAAGAAAAAACAATGCATTTTCACCTGGGGTGAAAACTTTTTGAATTTGAAGATCAGGGTAAATTTAACTTTTGTCTTCTGGGAAATGTGTAAGTATCTTCTGTAGCTTCTGAAGGGCAGTACTAAATGAAAACAAAATCTGCTATTTAGGGAAAATAAGAGAAATGTACACATCCATATTCTGTTCAAAAGTTTTCATCCCCCGGCTCTTAATCCATCGGTTTTCCATCTGGAGCGTCAGTGAGCATTTGAACTTTCTGTAATAGTTGCAGAGTCCCTCAGTTGTCCTCAGTTTAGAAAGATGGATCTCAAAATCATAGTCATTGTTGAAAAGGGTTCAAATACACAAAAATGCTGAAAAACCAAAGAATTTGTTGGACCTGGAAGATTTTTCTGAAGAACAGTGGGCAGTTTTACTGTTCAGGACCATTTTGCAGATTCTGCAAGGTGTATGTAAACTTTTGACCTCAACTGTATATGCATGTTTTAACAGACAAATCGAAGTTTGTTTGTTTTGTTTTTTTTATTATAAGCTTCAGATTTCTCTATAAAAATTGCACTATTTACTTTCATTGAAAGTGCCTCACAAACACTAGCTATAAAGCACTTGTATCAAATTATCATAAAGGACTGGCATCTGAACGTAGAAATGAATTCAAGCAGCAAAATGCAGGGTTTATGACGAACGGTTGTGCCAAAGCAGCCAAAATCTTTCCTTTTCTTTAGCCAATTTGCGTGATTTCTCTAAACCTGTCGCTAAGAAACAAGAGAAGAAAGAAAATAGCCTCGTTTAGCAATAAAGCCAATCTCCTCCCTGGCTGCTAAATTAGCTTTGGGTGAAATAGAGCCAGAGCTATTAATCTTGCGCAGAATTAATCATTTCCGATGAGTAATTTGCACGTTGCACCCCGTCTGCAGGCTAATAGAAAGCAGGGCGGGGAATTAGAACAGACAGGCGAATATTAGCTGACGCCTCTAACGTGCATCCCATTTGGAAAAAAGCACTGACAACGTGGCCATTAGTTTACGTCCTTAAAACAAACAAAGACAAGCATTAAAGAATTAACACTAATTCCATGTTAGATATGAAAAGGTTGCATTTGCTTAAAACTATCAGTGGGTCCTGAGGCTCAAATTCACACTGCTGAGATTCAGACGCTTGGGATGAACACCCAGTGGATTTAATTAAGTATAAAATAAATCTGTCAACAAAAAAAAAACAATAGATAGTACTTCTGTAAATAAAACAGAATTATAGAGAGAACAGAAATTAGGAGTGTGATCTATTATATTTGTCCTTCATAGTCCCCAAACGCTCATTCCATCATTTTTCACCCCTAAATGAGAATCTTACTAACCCAGATTAGTTCAGTCTCTACGGTCTTACAAATTCACCATGTAACTAGGCCCAATTCAGCCAAGCAAAGCACCTCTACATCACTACACACAAGCCTAGAGCAAGAAATTCTCAGAGTACGCATTTCAATTGGTGATTATAAATGCGAGGATAAATATGTTGTAGATCATGCAAATACAAAGGATGAAGGAGACTTTGATATAGAAATAGAAAGGATGAAAGAGGCATTTGATTTCCTCAGCATTTAATCTAACAAAACAAATGTAATTCAAATCTTGGAGTTAAAATAAAACTATTCTTTGTGTCGGCAAACTTGAAAAACTAAGAAGCCGTTTCTTGCACTGCATTGTTAGCAAATTATGGTTCTGTTGTTATCGCCATATTTCCCCAAACCACAGTTCCAACGAAAATTCGCAAACAGCATCACAAACTTGTGTGGTTGGAATTACAGCTCTCAACCTGTCACATTTTAAATTTTAATAATATTTTACAATATTACTAATTTTACTGTATTTTTTGTTCAAATAAATGCAGCCTTGATGTGCATAAGACAATATACATACACACACAAAATGTTTTTCTATTTTACGATAAATTAATATCTGATTTATCATTAAAATCTAATTTAATTTTATAGCGATTAAAGCTGAATTTTCAGGTCTTCAGTATCACATGTTCCTTCAGAAATTAATGTAATATGCTGATTTATTAGCATTTTTTTTTCAGGATTTTTTGAGGAATAAAAAGTCAAAAAGAACAGCATGTACTAACAAGAACTAACAATATACAGCATATACACTACAAATTTTTATTCTGTCTTTTTTTGAAAGATATTAATACTTTTATTCATCAAGGACGTTAAATTAATAAATAGTGATAGCAAAGATTTATATTGTTAGAAAACATTTATATTTTGAATAAATGCTGTTCTTATGAACTTGATATTCATTAAAGAATCCTGAAAAAAGTATCATGTTTCAAAATAATATTTGGCAGCACAACTCTTGCCAAAATAGATTATTCTAATAATAAATCGCATATTAAAATTATTTCTGAGGGATCATGTGACACTTAAGACCGGAGTAATTATGCTAAAAATTCAGCTTTGAATCACAGGAATAAATTATATTTTAAAGTATATGAAAATATAAACCATTATTTTATATTTTAATAACATTTTGCAATTTTACTGTTTTTTTCTGTATTTTTTATCAAATAGATAGAGCCTTGATGAGCATAAAAGCCTTTAAAAAGCATTACAAGTCTTACTGATCCCAATCTTGTGAACGGCAGTGTATGCATGTACACAAACACATACAAAATTACATATATTTTATATATTCTATATATATATCAGAGCGTTAATAATCTGTTTTTGAGTATGCATGTGCATAATTGCATTAGAGAGAACCCACAAAGAATCAAACAAGAAATGAAGCATTCAAGCCAATCACTAAGCTTTCAATTCAGCCCAGTCTGGTGTATGGTAAAGATAAACCAAGATCAAGAGGCAAGATCTCTTTCATTTGAGAGTAAAACCACACTGTCAATTTCCCCAACACTGTAAACACAGACGCAGTGGCTCTAAGTGAAGCAAAAATGTTTCTCTATAATAAGAGATCAGAAGAAATGTAAGTCTCCTGTGATTTAAGCAAGCAATCAGTTACTCTAATTACAACTGAGAGGTTTTACCAGCACAGTCAACTGTCTTTTTTTTACTTTTGCACTGATGGGAACAATAACCAAGGAGTAACATTCAATTAGCAGAGAAGATTAAAAACTTTATCTGTCATTATCGATTTAGCACACAAAGCCACAAAGCACATCTTTGATTAGTTCAAAATCAGATGGTCGATACGCATGTCTCATGTTGGACAAGGTTGCGTGACTATAAATGATATCAGGAGATTACAATCATACCTATATGAGTGTGTGTGATCCTGCATGTTATTACGGTCAGCAATGCGAGAGTAAGTCAAGCGAAAAATTTACACTCTCGTGGCAGTATAAGAAGTTTAGACAAGCAAGTAATGAAAGCAATCACACAGTACTTTAGGAGTAAACATTACAGCAATAATGATAATGAACACTACAGACCTCACAGCGCAGCTGTGTAGTGTACATTCACAGCCAGTAATTGTATTTACATGGGGATGTGTTGTAATTTCAGCATTTACATGTGCGTAGCTGATTTTATAGCCAATATTGTTTTATGACAAATATAGGGTGCGATTTTAATTTCCAACCGAATCTCATCTCTGCAGTAGAGCTGCTATTTGGCATTCAAATAGTGATTATTTTTATTAGTGTATTCAGTTCACTAAACAAACCACGCATGCTGTTCTTTGTAAAGTAGCAGTCATTCTAAGATCAGCGTACCAGCTCTGAATCAATATAATCTCACTCAACCGGACATGATAGGCACAATATTCATGAAGCAAATTAATTCAGTTTCATTGTTTTTCTGATGTTTTCATGTGCAATCAAACCTGTTATTATGCTAATTCAGCTAATTAAACATTTTGCCAAATCGCAACAGTGTTTCCCAACAGTAAATTGCATACAAGGGCAAAAATACGTAAAAAAAAACAAAAAAAACAAAACCCTTTTGAAGCGATCACCAAAATCCTAGCATGACTAAATCACTATTTGCATTGTCAATGTAATGATCAAATGCATCTGAATAAAAACGTGGGTGGGCTTAGTGGTTAATATCTGAGATAGGAATCAAATGTTTAAACGTCTGAGCCCACAAAAAGGGTACAAAGCAGTCATGGGATGGTACCATAAAGTGTGTATATATAAGCTTATATACTTATATATATATATATATAAAAAGTAGCCTTTGTACCTTATTTACCATTAAATGGTACATATTAGTACCTTTAAGGTATAGTTCACCCAAAAATGAAAATTACCCCACTTGGTCACTCTCAAGCCATTTTAGGTGTATATGACTTTCTTCTTTCAGACAAATGCAGTCAGAGTTATATTTAAAAATGTCTTACTCTTTCAAGCTTTGTAATGGCAGTGAATGGCTGTTGAGATTTTAAAGCCCAAAAAAGTTTGTCCATCCATCATAACAGTACTCCACACCGCTTCAGGGGGTTAAACCATAATCCCTAGCTTCTGCTAACTGTCGTACACACGTTTCACAATAGAAACGTTCCAGTAGATGACATAGGTGTAGCGTAAGCTCTGGTGAGAAGTGACAATATATTTTCATCATCCGCTGGAACGCCACTCTCATGGAAGTGCGTACGAAAGTTAGTGAAAGCTAGAGATTATGGTTTATAAAGTTTTAAATATGGATATTTTTCTTACACAAACGCATCGCTTCACTTCAGAAGGCCTTTATTAACCTCCCGGAGCCACGTGGAAAACTTTTTATGATAGATGGATGCACTTTTTTGGGCTTAAAAATCTCAACACCTATTCACTGCCATTATAAAGCTTAGGATATTGTTTAATGTAATTTCTATTGTATTCGCCTGGAAGAAGACAGTCATACACACCTAGGATTGCTTGAGGGTGAGTAAATCATGAGGTAATTTTCATTTTTGGGTGAACTATCCCTTTAAATCCAACATGCCACAACACAGGAACTTATTGTTACTTGTAGTTATGAATGCAGTGTGAAACAGGCCTAAAACATGATATTAAGAACAAGGTGTCAGATACACCTGTGGAAATT
>JAHKKF010502617.1:0-10103 GCA_019740295.1 Labeo calbasu
AAGTTTAAACCAGTAACCAGGCATCACAGCTGGCAAAGGAGCATGTCTGACTTTGACATATATATATTGCCATTATTATGTAATCAAAATGAAAATTATTATTGCTGGTCTTCACTGATAATGTCAAGTTACTTTAATGTATTTGCACCAATAAATGATAAGGATTTATGCTGATATCGTCCAAAACCACACTTTGCCAGGGGTGTTTCCAAACTTTTGGAGGGCAGTGTAAGAAAAATATATCTTTGATATTCAGTTCACATTATATAGCATTTTTTTCCCAGTACATATCTTTTTAAAGCAGAAACCTTTGATACAAACCATTCAGGGGTGCATTTTATGTTTTGAGGTAACTGATATTGAAATTTTGGCAAGATAACAAAAATATAATTAATACTAAGTCTGCAAGCCTTAAGATCTCGACTTCAAGATGTTTATATGAGCTTTTGATATTTAACGCATGCAAATCACAAATGTGCCAAACAGATTCTCATCTGATATAACACATTTTGCACACTGCATAAACTGTGACGATGACTGCAATTTAAAAAATGTCTGAGTCAGTAAGTGAAGGTCCGAGCAACATTGCTTTTGGACAAAACACGTTCTGGTGGTCTGTTAGTGATCTAAAGATGAAAGGTGTCAGGATGTTTTTGTCTACTACTGCAAAATGATTCTGTATTTTTGTATCTAATTTCACTGACTTGTTTTTCTCCATTCTTTGTGCCACAAGTCATCAGAAAAAATGAGTCAAAAGACTTTTTTTTTTAACTGATCGTTTTGCTTAAAGTCTGTGTAAAGGCAATTCAGATCATTAATGTCTAAACACATTATATTATTGTGTTCAGGATTTTTGGGCGGACCTGAAATCATGTTTCTATGATGCACTGGCACCACTGAGCATGGCTCTTCTCCTAACACTGTTAGGAGGGTTCGCACCTTATGATTTGGTCAGTCACCCGGATGCGATACTTGGATCTAAACAACAGCATGGATTGTACAATTAATGTACTACTAAATACGTACTGCTATTTCATGCTGTCTAAACTACGGAAAAAAATGTGCGGAAGCTGCTAAATCATATAGAGAAGGATTTAGTCAGTAAGAAAGAGTGCAATATTTTGACAAACTAAAGTTAATCGGTGATAAGAATACATACGAGCAGTATTGATTAGGATATTAGCCTAATATTTCACCTACCTGACCGGAAATGATAAGAACAAACACGAATGTTGTCAAAATTCTTGCCCTGGAAATCCTGGTTCAGTCTGACCAACCACAAAAGCCTTTTGTTCCTCAGACAGTTCTTTGCACTCTTCTTGATTTGTTATAAGTTTTGGCAGTTTATAGTACTCCAAATTTTTTTCTTGGACTGATTAGTACAGCCCAAAACATGACAACAATTGACCATTTTCAGCAGCTATAATGAGCTAAATATGCAAGTTTCGTTTGGTTCAGTGGCATTATTTACATTCAGCGCTGCCAGTATGGTCGATTGATGACATGTAGTGAAAACACTGTATAGCGAGAACACTTTAGCATCAGTGGTTCGCCCACTCAATCACAAGTTACTGTCATTACCGTTAGTTATTAGAACCTACAGTTTGCTAGCTAGCCATACTGTGATATGGCTGTGTACATCCAATTAAGCTGCTGGAAGGAGCATCCATTCAGGTAGTAGCGGTATGGACCCTTTTCACAAGGGTTATGAGGCAATTCAACGGTCATCAGCATCTTAAAGCCTCTAAAGCTTTTTTATATTTTAATTTTTTTGTTTTAAAAAATGTAAGTACACTATACTCTGTATTATATCACTTCAAATCACACAAAAAAAGTTAACGCTAATGCAACGGTGTTTCATTGCAGCGTCTATGGGAAGGACGGTAAATTCTGCCGTTTTCAGTCTCTCTGTTTTCTTCCTTTTTGAAAGTCGTGAAAACACTATTGTGGAATTTTTCTTGTGCTATTTGAGCAAATGGGAATGCAAAAATATATATTTGTGTGGTACTCTCCCATTTATTACTCTCGAAGTTTACCCAACTATGAAGACTTCTGCTGCTGAGAAACGTGAATGTGAAAAAGGTTTGTTTGACAGTTGAAAGAGGCGGGAGCTTTCCCGCGAGTGGGCGTGGTTTCAGCGCCGACAGCGGACACGCCCCCGCGTTTCAGAGAAGAGATACCGCGCTAAGATTTTAATAACTTATTTTGTTTACTTGGCAGGGTTTTTTTTATCATTCATATTTGGCTGGGTGATTAATAACACATTTATGTGTGACAAACCCTGAACACTAGGCCCATTTAATTACACTTGTTCTAAATCTGTGAGCTTCTTTCTTCTGTTGAACACAAGAATAAAATTCCATTTCTGGGTGAACTACCCTTATGAAAATTAAGCATGGTTTTATAATAGTAAAAGTGTAGTGACTGTGTTGTTTTATAATATAATGGTATAATAACCATGTTTTTTGGTTTTATTTGAAGTAAGGATATCCCGCATACTCATTTTTTTAAATGTTATTTAAGGCAACAATCATACTTTTACGTACAGTTTCCTTTAGACCGTTTTGCTGTTTTTGGTCTTTTACTTAATTGAGTTAGGCCTATATTTTTATCATATTTTTCCAGCAGCACTGAAATGCGCTTTGACTTACTGCCTTGCCTTATACTGCCACCCTCTGATCAACTGGACAGTTGCTGGATCTCCATTTTTTTTTTTTTTTTTTTTGTATGGTCGTACAGTTTCCGTTTTTTAAATAAACATAAAACAGATAATTTATAAGTAAATAAATTTAAGTAACACGTCAAGACAGTCTGAATAAGTGTTTTGCAGGTTATTAGTCTCTTAGCGTTCTCAAGCGTCTTTGTTTTTTATGCCTAATAACAATAAAAATAAATAATATATGATTATTATCATTATCATTGTTGTTGTTGTTGTTGTTGTTTTTAACATATATCCTACAGTGCTTCGACAGGTGCATAGTCTCCTCTCTTCCCTTCTCATCATGGCTCCTTTCTCGCGCTAGCTGAGTGTTCCACGTTGGCTAAGGAAGGTCGGCGCCTGTCGTCAGATCCGCAAGGCATTTCGGGCTAGTGGAGGCTGATTCGCCCAATAATACAAACAAGCCGCCGGACATAGTGGAATCGGTTGAACATGCGAAAAGCCGCTTGTTTATGAATTAACATAAATTCAGCCTCCATGAATGCGTGCTTTTATTTCCTCACTCCTTTGGAAGTGCCAGTATATACTTGCGCATGAACTGGGATAAAACATCCAGCACGCGTGACCAATAGCTAATCCTACAATAGGAAACGCACAGGTAAGATAACCATTTATGTCTTGTTTTTAATTTATGCATTCTTTATCGCACTAAGCAAATGCTGAATTAGCATTCATGTAGTGCATTGTGGTTAGATATAGGACGACGAAAAATAATATGTGGCTTTAGGTAACGATCTTGCTGATCAAGTGTGTTATATTCGTCTTGATGCATAAAAAACGTTTTTTAAATTAAAGGCCCTTGGGCGACATGGACGGTGACTTGGACGTTGGATGCTTGAGCCAGCCTGACATGTTATAATAATGATGCGTTATGGGAAATAAAATGCATAGCTGTTTCACGGCTGAACGAGTCAAAAGGTCGATGGTGTAATAAACGTCAATCCTTAAACTGAAAAGAAATCTCGTGCTTTTATGGAAAAAAAAATAAGTTAAAGGATTTTTTCTTGAGTTTGTACAGATGAATGTTGTCGTAAGGTAGAATGGCATGAAAATGGTCGCCGTTCACCTGTCTCACCTGTTCGCCCAGGTAGTTGCTCCATATGATTTAGACACCACGCATATCAGCTATACGTTCAACAATAGCCATACGACTTTTTTTGTTCACCTTCATGTACTAACATATTTTTCCTTTAAGCTCATGCTTGCATTTGTTTTCATTCCGTATAACGCGAGCCAATAACATTCGAGTGCTGGTTTGACTTATTGAACTAATTCTTAACTGAATGAGTCCTGTCTAGGCTAATAAAGGGTTTGAATATACGTCACGGTTTGGTCAGTTACCCCGATGCCAGCCATATTGGAGATACTCGGATGTGAACAACAGCATTGATTGCACAGTTAATGTACTACTGAATATGTTGTTCTGCTAATTTATGCTGTCTGAACGACAGAAAAAACGTGTGGAAGCTGCTAAATCATAGAGACGGACTTAGCAGGAAAGGGTGCGACAAAATTACAAACTGAAGTTAATAGGTGATAAAGGTATGTATGAGCAGTATTAATTAAGACGTTAGCCTAATATTTTATCTACCTGAATGGAAATTATAAGAACAAGCATGAATGTTGTCAAGATTGTTGCCCTGGAAATCCTGGTTCAGTTTTGACAACTACAAACGCCTTTCTTTGATTTGTTATATCTTTTGTCAGTCTATAGTACTCCAAATGTTTTTCCGGGTCGGACCGATTAGTACAGCCCAAAACATGACAATAATTGACCAATTTCAGCAGCAATGCTCAACAAAATTTGTGAGTTCTGTTCGTGTCAGTGTCATTGTTACGTTCAACTGATGACGCGTAGTGAAAACCCTCTATAGCCTTAGCGATAAAAGTTATTGCCAACATTTGACTAACTAGAGATACTATTGCTTTGTTGTTTGTGAGGAAGATTCATAAGCATGTGCATTTTAATAAAATATAATTGTTTTGGTCCTCTCCATGTTTGCAGACAAACTGGTTGAGTGATTTGCTCATAACACACTTGACGCCACCTATTGGCTGGTATCTGAATGAATCCTTTTAGTGAACAGATTCAAACTGTTTGAATCACTGGGATGAAAATCCTTATCACTTGTCAAAACTTGTTGTTTTGTTATAAACAACCTCTTGTTACTTCCCCTTGAGACTTTTTAGGAAGACGCCTAATGAGGCAGCATTACCTCAGCCAGCTAGCTCGAGTTATGTTCCTTTCACTGTAGTGGTTGTCATAGATGCAGCCTTGGTTAGAAGGCATGCTGCCTCCGCAAATCCAGTGGAAAATCACAGGAAAAAAGGCACTGATGCATGTTGTAGTATTATCGTGGCTGTCATATTACAGTCCTGTCTATTTAATAAGGTTGTAGGTCTTCTGAAGCCATGTTGAGCACGATAACACTTAAGTTGAATAAAACATCCGTCCATCCACCCATGCATGTTTCCATTTGAAGAGTTGGCATACTGAATATGACAACAGGTTGCTGAAATATCACCCAAATTGATTCCAGATGTCCTTTTAAAAAAAGGCACTTATACACTGGGTCGTCTTTGCTACACCTTCCTGTAAGTGACAATGCTGACCATCATGCAAAGCATTCATAAGTAAAAAAGAATGTCATTTCAACATGTAGCTGGTAAATCAAAGGTGAAACATTGCTTTCCGGCATAAGGACTTTGCTATGGTTTCGTTACGCTAAATGGTGCTTATTTTAATGCCTTCAATAAGGTCACATCGTCCCACATCCCATGACCATGGTCCTATCCCCTCCATTCCATCATTATAGTAAAGGAGCACTTGCACTGGCTCACCGCCATCACCGCTGCTCACTGAGTGCAAATTTATTAATGCCAGTTTTCCATTCCTGTGGTTTACAGATAAGACCTGAACCATTAGCTTTTATCCTGCCTAAATTTCATGCTCTAGCACTCAGGAGAATTAAATGGCTCTTATGTGAACGCAGACTATGATGCCTCCTTTGAGCACCGAGCCTCCCTCTCTGAGCGCTTGTCTAAAGCTGAAGTGTAGACGAACTTGAATGAGTCACATGATTGTTACATAGCTCCCAGCATTCCTATATTTTCCTCTGCCCATTGAGGAGGCTGAGCCTGGGAGCTTTATGAGAGCTAACAATGAAGTTGCTCTCTCATTGCTGCGAAGCCCCTCCCGCAGGTGTGGGATTGGGCTCTGAAGGAGTAACCGAAGCAAGTATCAGTGGAAATATCTAGAAACTTGCAGGGGGGTTTTAACGGGGTTAATTAGTTTGGAGTGAAAGATCTACTCCTTGAACTCCATGGCTGTTCCTTTCTTGGTAATGACTGGGTTGGGCCTTGTCAGATCTGATAAGTTCTTTTCAACACAGCATTCCTGAGTAAACTCTTTTCAATCTACAGTTTCCGGCAAATGTATAGAAGGCCTTGTAGATTGTACAGTTAAAGGGATATTTTCCCCAAATATACATTGTCATCATTTATTCACCATCATGACAGCCGGCCTTGGCTACCATTCACTTTGACCTTGTGAGCCTGTAATAATCTAGCGTTTGTTGTCTGAAGTGAGGTCTGGTCTGCATTGTTAATTATCAGCTGTGCATTTATGAATATATTAATTCATTACTTGTTTTATTTACTTATCTTTTCCTTATCTCACTCTCTCTTTCAGTAACACTCCAGTATGGCGGACAGTATGATGAGTAAAGCAGCCACTATGGAGATTCCTATTAACAGTAATGGGGACTCTAGAAATCTGGCAGAAGATGACAGCCTGGAACAGGTGAGCAATACATGGTGATTCAGGTAATTTCAGGTGCAGTTTACCTGAAATCACCCTATTGGTTGAGGGTTTTTTTTTCCATTTCCAGACTGAAGCCATATCAAATCAACAAGAAATATCAAAGCATCAAAATGTGGATGATTGATGAGTCTGCTTTTCATAGCTAGAGTTAGCTGATATAGCTGTCTGCCTAGTTGGTTTAGTTTTTTTGCAAGTTTCACAATATCAGCCATGAGAAAAGACCTCAAGGTAGCAGGTGATGCAAACATTGCAGTTATAATTGTTCAGCTTTTTCTTGAGGCCTTTAAATTTGTTAAAAACAAGGTTGTCAGACATGTTAATAAGTAATGGTAATATGCATTCTTCTCTTTAAAATGGCTTGTGGCAATATTTCAGTGTAAATCTAGTGTGTGTCTTTGTGTTTTAAGCAGTAGAATACTAATTCAGTCAAGCACAGAGCGTTGAAATCTCTGTATTGTTGAAACCATTGTAAAGAAAAGGTAAAGTGCTAATGTTGTCACAAGACACACCTCTGTTAGACAATTATGCCGTGGCACTGGATCCGGGAGAAGACGTGTTAGGCAAACAGACAAGTAGTGAGGTATTTGCTAGGACACTGAATCAGTCCTATAAGGAAGTGAGGGTTTTGTTTTGAATTTGTTTTCCTAACATTTTCATGTTATGTCCATTTTACAAAGCTCATCCTGTTCACAGTTGCAATAATGGCTCAGCTGAAGGCAGATGGTACTTTGGCATTACCCTGTGTCTTTAAATAGATCAGGAGCATTGAGCCAGAATGTGATAACAGACTTTCTAAATGTTCTTGTCTTTCTTCACCCAGAGAGAGAAAAAGCGGCATCAGTTTTGCTTTGTTTTTTAATTATACCTTTGTTCAGATGTTTGGAGTGACGGGGATCTGTTAGCAACCCAATTTATGACTCGTATGATTAATAATTAAGATTGAGATGGCTTAATCAGGGCTGAAATTATACAGAATAGTGTAACTCAATGCATTGTCAAGCCTGTCTTTATTGTATTAACAGGTGCTAATCAGCCCCAAAATTTGGATTGCATTATGTTTGGTGGTTTACTTCATCCTCACTGTTTTCAAGTCTGATTTTGTTTTACATTGTGCTTCATTTTTGGTTTGTTTATCTTTCTGTTTGTCTTTTTGTTGTCATGTTCTTTCCCGATGTCTGTGCAGGCTGCAAAGATTCAGTGGAGCTTAAGAGAGAAGGTAGGGAGTCCTGCAGGCCTCAGGGTGAGAAGGAACACTGGGAAGGGTGGCAGAGTGTGTGTGTGTATGCCCGCACGTGTTTGTCTTTCCAGCAGATAATGATTTTAGTTCTCCCCATAACCTGGTCACAATGGACAGGATGTTTTTCAAATCACATGCATTATTTTTTTGGCCTTTGTTACTCCCTATTAATCAGTGTTTGAGGTCAGATACAAATCCAAATGTGTTTGTTTGTTGTTTTGAAAAACATCCTGTTTTGTCTCTCTGTGGTATTAACCAGTGTCTAGCAACCTTTTAGTATCTATTAACTCTGTATGTTCAATGAAATTTGTATTAACCTTTATAATAATTCTGTTTTGTCAGGGCGTACTGCATATAGTACAGAACATACTGTACAGCAGCATATGTGTTCTGTGAGCCAAAAGAATGTTTGGGGGTCGACTGATACGTGTTTTACCGGGCCGTTACAGATTATTACAGATCAAGTAGACCGATAACCGATATTTTGAACCTATATATATGTCCAGTGTAAAAATTAAGATGATTATAAAAATTAAGAATAACCAGTCTCTGACACAAACTTTCTTAAAATGCTTTTAAATTCTTTTATCAGTTTTGAAAAAGGCCGATACAGATAAGCATAAAAATGCTTAATCAGCCAGGCCGATAATCCGTTGACCCCTTATTATATACACTATCACTGAAACAGATTTTCATTTATTTATTTTTTTAATCAACGGTCTCTTTCTTTTTAGGTCAGGCTTTGGAAAACCATTTAAATAATCATTATTGACAGACATAGTCTGTCCTTACTTTATTAGATACTTTCCCTTATATTTTATTTTGTTCTTGCCATACTTTCTTGTTAAACTTTAGTCAAAGCTGACAAAGGATTACTCCACTTCCAGAATAAAAATTTCCTGATCATTTACCCACCCCTATATCATCCAAAATGTTCATGTCTTTTTTTCTTCAGTCGCAAAGAAATTAATTTTTTTTGAGGAAAACATTCCAGGATTTTTCTCCTACAATATATCCAGGATATAGTGGACTTCAGTGGTGTTCAACGGATTGAATGTTAAAAATTTAAGTTTCAATGCAGCTTCAAAGGGCTCTAAACGATCCCAGCTGAGGAATAAGGGTCTTATCTAGGGAAACAATTGGCCATTTTCTTTAAAAAAAACAAACAAAAAAAAATCATATTTCTACACTTTTTAACCACAAATGCTCATCTTGTCTAGCTCTGCGATGTGCATGCGTACTCTGTGTATTCTGGTTCAAGTTGGGGTAGGTTGAAAAACTCCCATCTCATCTTCACCAATCATTCTACATCGCTGTTTTACTTTTTTTTTTTTTTTTTGTGAAGGGCGTTTGACCTTCTTTGAATGTATGTAAACACTGGGACGGTACTTCTGCAGCGATGTTGGACGATTTTGAAGTTGGAGGAGAAAATGAGATGGAGGTTTTTCGACATACCCTAACTATCTTGAACCTGTGAGTGCACAGAGTATGCATGCGCATCACAGAGCTAGACAAGACGAGCATTTGAGGTCAAAAAGTATATTTTATTTTATTTATTTATTTTTTTTGTTTTTTAAAAAACAACCGATCGTTTCACTAGATAAGTGATAGTTTCTCATTCCTCAGCTGGGCTCGTGTAGAGCCCTTTAAAGCGGCCTTGAAAGTGCATTTTTAACCTTCAACCCACTGAAGACCATTGAAGTCCACTATATGGAGAAAAATCCTGGAATGTTTTCCTCAAAAAATGTATTTTTTTTTGCGCCTGAATAAAGAAAGACATGAACATCTTGGATGACATGGGGATGAGTAAATTATCAGGAAATATTTATTTTGGAAGTGGAGTAATCCTTTAATATTGTATTTAACACATCGGGGAAAAAAAAGTTGATCACACCATTGCAGATTTACAGACATCCCATTTACAGATGTTGTTGTTTGTTTGTGTGAGAGCTCTTTTTCTTAGTTTATTGTCTCAGATAACACAACGCAGTGGTGTGGGTTGGTGAGAGTTTTTATAGTCACTAATGTGACTGTTTCAGATAACACTGTTTCTTTGTGCTGGAAATGCCTTGTAAGCTTTGGTGTCAAATTCTTTTACTACATCAAGGAAACACATGAATCTTTAAGAGGGTTTGTTTTCATGGGAAATTAAATCTGTTTTTTTTTTTTTTTTTTTTTTTTTTTTACATTATTCACAGACACATGATTCTTAATAATTCTGAGTCCAGTAGTGTGATTCTAATCCTAAAATGTCCTTTCTAATATTTTACAACTTTCGCCGATGTTGTGTTTGTAGATGTTACAGAAATTGGCTCATTGGCTCA
>JAHKKF010502620.1:0-20866 GCA_019740295.1 Labeo calbasu
TAATAATAATAATAATAATAATAATAATAATAATAACAATAATAATAATAATAATAATAATAATAATAATAATAATAATAATAATAATAATAATAATAATAATAATTTAAAGAATAAATAAATAAATAAATAATAAATAATAAATTAATTAATTTTATAAAATTAATTCATCAAAATTCCAAATTAATCACTGGAAAATTTTTGCCTTTGCATACAATTTTTATAATAATAATAATAAAGAACGAAATAAAGAAAGAAAGAAAGAAAGAACGAACGAAAGAACGAAAGAAAGAAAGAAAGAAAGAAAGAAAGAAAGAAAGAAAAAGACAGACAGACAGATAGATAGATAGAGATTACTTTTATAAATTTACCATACATTCATAAATTTATTTATATGTTTGTCTGGTATTGTATTTATGTTCTTTTGTGAACATAAACTAAGGAATACTACAACAAACTGATCAAGATGCAGAATACAGCAAAATACACAAAAACGTATGAGAGTTGTAGGTGAGACACAGTTTTTCTTGATCCCTCAGATCAAGAGCCTATTAATGAGCTGATTCCTGTTTAACCATGTTACAGAACAGAATTATGTCAGGCCTTTTCATATGACGTCAACCCACAGAGTCCGTTTGCTTCAGTAAGAGCCGTCTATCTCCACACCTCAACCTCAGATTACCACTGAGCTCAAAACCAACTCATGCAAAGCATCACCATAGGTAATCAATAGGGAGGCTTTTAACCTGCGGCCATCTCCTCAGATGGGCCTCCACCCATTGTGGTTATACCGCAGGATTGATGTCAGCGCATCTATGAATAGACCCTTCGACAGTTTTAAACTAATTCAATTACGATTTCTCGCTTTTTCTTCCCCGCTTTCTCTCTTGCTCCATGGAAAACAACCGTAGCAAATCCAATCTATAGCGCAGGGATGGAGGGCAAATCCCTCGACGAAAGAGGGGAGGGGGCTGGGTCCGCACATTACACTGGTGAGATCCACTGCTAAGGAGAGAGAGTGGAAAGCTTACAGTGTAATCCCATCAGGAAAAGACCACTGGGGGAGAGGTCAGCATTGGAGTCTCTCTCATTCTACTTTAACAATGCCCCAAGACACAATTCTGACCAAAAATGGACTTCCTGTGTAACACCTGTGCATATATTGTTACCAAGTTTCAGGACTGCTGCTTAATAGAGTTTGTAAAGCTCCAGAGAGCAGCAGATATTAAAGAACATAAACAGTGTGTGAGAAGTGAAAATTAGCTGTTAACAGTAGGGTCTCTTGATTACACATCCACGGCTTTAATATGAGCTCAGCCAGTCTTTTGAACACGCAGACTGAGTCATGAAACCACTCAGCACTTTATGATACACTTTATTCATTCCCAGTTGGGCCTGATTTTTTGATGAAGAATACAAAGCATGTGTTTTTGTAGTAACATGTCTAATTTGGTCATATTTGGTATAGGAAATGTATTTGGAGTAACATCTAGCTGTCCAGCAATAACACAAGTACTCACACACAACACCATGAATCTGAGTACTGCATATAGACATATACTATACAGCAGAGGTCTCAAACAACACTAGCGAGGTTGTGTTCTCCAGTGTGGGCCAACCATGCTAACAAACAAACCAAAATATGAACTTTGCACTTAACTAATGATGCAGTTACTGCAGTTTAAATCTTGCTGATTAGGCAGATTGAAGAGCCAATTTGTCGTTGATGTAGAAGTCAAAAGTAACTGAAATGTTCAAAAATGTAAAGAGAACCCCAGGTATTAATACTTGTGACGTACTTATAACGTAAATTATGTCTCTTACTGACATATGCAGTAGAAAACCCATAAAAGATTTACATTATTAAAAAAAAATCCACATTGTTTTATACATATTTTGGACTATGAGGGGCGCCATTATTTCGATGACGTCAAATGTTTGCACTCTACTGGTGCTACCTGTTGCTATGTTTGCCACAACACAACTCAGAAAATAAAATAACGATACGATGCCAAATTGTGCAGCTTTTGGTTGTATTTTTCAGTCGAAGGGCAACAAGAGAAGCGTCTTCACTGCTTTCCTAGCGATAAGAAGAGGAGAAAACAACAGGAAGATGCCTGTGGATGAATAAAACTTCCTGAAGCCTCATATCTTTGTTCTTTCCACTTTAGGCTTTTAGTAGGCCACAGCTACTGAAAGAGCTTACAAACGGCTAAGATAAGAAACGCTAGATGCCATCCTGGCAGGATGTAAACATTTCACTCAGTGTTTAGATTCCTTGTTGGAAAATCAATGGTATGGCATTTGGTTTAAGCCTACGCTTATATCCAACGCCACCTATAAGCTTTTTCAGTAGCTGTGGCCATCATCTCGATAATTTATTTTCCGATTTGTGTTGCGGTAAAAATAGCAACAGGTAGTGCCAGTAGCTTACAGAGTGCAACCATTTCATGTCATCGAAATAATTGTGCATCCCATAGTCCAAAATATGTATACAATGAAGTTGATTAAATAACGTAATTCTAATGGGGTTTCCACTACATATTTCATTAAGAGACATCATTTAGGTTATATTAAGCCATACAAGTCTTAATACCGGGGTTCCCTATAAAAATTCCAAAAAATCCAAAAATGACAAATCATGGCCTGTTTATCAGAAGTTTCTGTAATCTTAAAGAGTCCAATTGTTTGGCGCTTTAAGATCAACCGTCTATTATTATGACCGGAAGTAAATGATAGGCACTATCAACACTAAGAACGATTGTGTCCAAACAACACAAAACTACTGCAGCACACATGACAGCAAACCTCAATATTCACCTTAAAGGTCCTGTTTTCATAAAAATGACTACAAAGAGCTTCACAAAGCCAACAGCCATGAAAGAGCTGCAACTGATAAACCTTTAAGTACAGACACCAATGCTAAAATGCAAAAAACATGGTGTTAAAGGAGAAGTTCACTTTCAGAATAAAAATTTCCTGACAATGTACTCACCCCCGTCATCCAAGATGTTCATGTCTTTCTTTCTTCAGTTGTAAAGAAATTAGGTTTTTTGAGGAAAACATTCCAGGATTTTTCTCCATTTAGTGGACTTGCATAATGGCCAACAGGTTGAAGCGAAACGATCTGTAATTTTCTTTTTAAAAAGAATATTTATATACTTTTTAACCACAAATGCTCATCTTGCACTAGATGTGAACGTGCGACTTCACGCATTACATAATCACATTGGAAAGGTTACATGTGGTTAGTTCTTTATCTGTGTACTTCGGTTCAAAAAGGTAGGGTAGGGCGAGAAAGAAGGGTCTTATCTAGCGTAATTTCATTAAAATAATACAATTTATATACCTTTTATTGTCAAATGCTCGTCTTGTCTTACTCTGCCTGGACTGTTTTTTTCCGGTTCATGACAGTTAGGGTATGTTGAAAAAGATAGTTTTTTCTCCCTCAACTCCAAAATAGTCCTATATCGCTGTTTTACCTTTTTTGTTAAGGGTGTTTGATCGTCTTTGCATGTTCACTGTGCAAAGACTGGGTCGGTACTTCTGCAGCGATGTAGGATGATTTTGAAATGATTTTTGAAGTTGAAGGAGAAAATACGATTGGAGTTTTTCGACATACCTCAACTGTCTTGAGGCAGAATACACAGAGTTCAGGGAGAGAAAGGCAAGACGAACATTTGAGATTAAAAAGTATTTCAATTGTATTTTTTTAATGAAAATAACCAGTCGTTTCACTAGATAAGACCCTTCTTCCTCGGCTGGGATTGTTTACAACCGTATTTGGGAAGCCGCATTTAAACTGCATTTTGTAAGTTCAAAATGGGGGCACCATATCAGTCCATTATATGAAGAAAAATGCTGAAATGTTTTCATCAAAAAACAATTTCTTTACGACTGAAGAAAGAAAGACATGAACATCTTGGATGACAAGGGGGTGAGTACATTATATGTGAATCTTTGTTTTGGAAGTGGACTTCTCCTTTAACCCTTTAAAACACTGTACAAGAAAGGAACACTGATTAAAAAAAACCCTTCTGTACAGTATATATACAACTGTAGATATGTTTACATTGACAGTTTGAAGCAATCCTATGACTAGCATGCTAATATTAATGTTTCAACTCTGTTGATCCCTCATTTTCTTTCCTCTAAAACAAAGGAAGAAAACACCATATTGTATATGGTTCTCCAAAGGCAGCTTGTCCTTTCCTGGCCTCGTCCGATCATCAGATCATCTCTTGGCGTTCTATTATGGCAGAAACATCTCTGAAACAAAGCACTGCCAATTAATGCTCTATCAGCCTGCTGCCAGTCTTTTCACACTCTATTACAGGAAGCAGTTTAGAGAATGTTTTGAGTACGTCTTGCTCTGCTTCCTTTCCCTCCATTTTCTTTTAAACAAATCTGTTCTCAATGAGGAATTGTGTTAATTTCATGCCACGACCATTGTTCTTTGAGTCCTGATATTCAATAAAAGCTCATTGTAGTGGCAGCGCTGGCTGTTGTACTAACGAATGTGGGCACGGTAATTTTGCGGCGTTTTGCTGTCACGTCTGTCGTCTCCGTTTTTTCCTGCCTTTGTGAGCCAAACGACGTGGCTAATCTGAGTGATTGCGGTGGGAAGACGAGAGATGGAGAGCAGGAATAAGAAAAAGCAAAGAAAGGGAATGAAGAAAGAAGGTTCGAGCTGTGCCCTGTCACCTGTTTAAGCTTCATCCATGCTCCTGGCAAAAGAGAAAGTCAATAGAGGAATGGAAGAGGGGGGAGAGGGTGAGAGACAAGGAGCAGGTGAGTCAACACACACAGCGGTAGCCTTCAATGACATGAATATGTATTAAACATGCTAAATGCAGGTTTCGGGTGTCAGCTGGATGATTTGCCTCACATTCAGATATGTCGAGGGGGGTTTGCGAGCATGTGTGTGTGTATTCTTTGACAGAGCGCACATTAAGAATGGATGACTGAATGTGTGTGTGTGTGTGAGAGAGAGGTGGAAGTGAGAGAAACATCTGAGGTAAATAGGGGTTAAATAGACAGCAAGGTTTTCTTTTCTGTACTAAGATCTCAAACACAGTCTAAACTGAGAGAATACACACCAAACACATGGTTGTCATCACTCCTACTGAACAAAGTGATGTTTGGAATGGTTTGGAAACACATGAACACACAACCTCTGTTCCAAAAACAAGTGAGCTGCCTCTGTAGGGAACACTTATTTTAGACGTGAAGGTTGTTCCAAAAGGTAGGCAACCTGCTGATCCTTAGCTGGTTTAGCATGGTCTTCGCTAGTTTTAAGTTGATAAGTGTCCAATCCCCTCTAAAACCAGTCCACAATCTAGATCTTAGGCAGGTTAATTGGATAGTTCATCTAATAATGAAAATTCTATAATTATTTACTCACCCTCATGTCGTTCCAGACCCGTAGGACCTTCGTTCATCTTCAGAACACAAACTAAGACATTTTTGATGAAATTTGAGAGCTTTCTGACCCTGAATAGACAGTGTGGTACACATTTACTCTCATAAATGCACGTTGAAGACAGACATGAAAAAAAGATTTGTTAAAGTTATTTGTTTTCAAACATTATTCCCATTGCTTTACAAAAGGTTGAACCACTGATTTCACATGGACTATTTTATCAATGTCCTTACTACCTTTCTGGGCCTGTCTATGCAGGGTCAAAATATCAAAAATATCATAATGTGCATTACAAAGATGAATGAACCCAGTCGGTACACAATGCCATAAGATGTCGATGGTTAAATTTCGGTGGCGAAGTTGGGTGACCAAAATTCAATGCCAGTTCAACATCTAATGTCAACGTTTATTTTGACGTCCAATACAGATGTCAACTGAAGTTGATATTTTGTTGTTTTTTTAGGTTGTGTAACCAAAATCCAATGTTAATTCAACGTCAAATTGACGTCAAATACTGACGTCAACCCAATTTTCATTCTCAACCAAAATGCAACATCTGTACACCATCTGTTCAACGTCAACCTGACGTTATATTGAAGTCTAGTGTTTGCTGGGAAGGTCTTACAGGTTTGGAACGACATGAGGGTGCGTTATTAATGACAGAATTTTCATTTTTGGGTAAACTGTCCCTTTAAGATCATTCTATTAGAGGAGAAGTCCACTTCCAGAACAAAAAAAATACAGATAATTTACTCAGCCCCCTTGTCATCCAAGATGTTCATGTCTTTCTTTCTTCAGTCGATAAGAAATTTTCTCCATATAGTGGATTTCAATGGTTCCCCTAAGTTCTAACTTCTAAAATGCAGTTTAAATGTAGCTTCAAATGGCTCTAAACGCCCCAGCAGAGGAAGAAAGGTCTTATCTAGCAAAACGATTGGTCATTTTCAAAACAAATTGACAATTTATATACTTTTTAACCTTAAACGCTCGTCTTGTCTAAGTCTGCGTGAACTCTGTTTTTTTCCCGGTTCAATACGGTCAATACAGTTAGGGTGCATCAAAAAACAAATTCGTGCAGAGAAGATCAAACACCCTTTACAAAAAAAAAAAGGTGAAACAGCGATGTAGATTTTGGCATTGAAGAAGAAAACGAGACAGGAATTTTTCAACAAACCCTAACTGTATTGACCAGGATTACAAAGACAACACATGCACATCACAGAGACGAGACAAGACAAGCATTTGAGGTTAAAAAGTAAATAAATTGTCAATTTGTTTCAAAAATGACGGATCGTTTCGCTAGATAAGGCCCTTCTTCCTCGTCTGGGATCGGTTAGGACCATTTAAAGCTGCATTTAAACTGCATTTTGGGGAAAATACGGGAATGTTTTCCTCAAGAAACATCATTTCTTATCGACTGTAGAAAGAAAGACATGACCATCTTGGATGACAAGGGGGTGAGTAAATTATCTGTAAATTTTTGTTCTGGAAGTGGACTTTAAGCTGAATTGGTGCTGAAGAAACATTTCTTATTACAAGTTGATTATTATCAAACAGTAGATATTGTACATAATCTATTCTAAGTTGTTTTAGGTCAGTCACTTATGAGGTTCCATCTCAGTTCAGACGCTGCCTTAAAAGGCAGCTGCCTATGTAGGGAGTGGGCAGCTCAATACATTTTGGAACAGAGCCACATACGGGTCCGTAATGCAAGGATACTTTGAATTGCCTTCTCGTTGCCATCAGATAGCAGCACTTCCTTCACATCAGCACAAACCGCAATCTGCAAGAAGGGAGAAAACATGATGAAAAATAAACAAACAAATAAATAAATAAAACAAAAGCAAGACATCCTCAGCACACAGTTTGCAAGCAGTCGTATCTGAAGAGCGCTGATTTTTAAAGCCCTACTCCAGAACGACCACCCCTCTCTCTTTCTTCCCTGCTCCCTCTCATCCATCGCTGTCTGTCTCGGCCGTTTTTTCATTTTACGTCTGCATTATTTTAATCATTCAATCAAATCAGTCAATACTTTTATCATTCCCGGTGGCTGGGAGCCCTCTATCTTGCTATCACTCTGTTGGGTAATTGCATTGTGACAGGGGATGATGGTGAGCGCCGAGCCTTTCATTTGCAGTGTGGCGTTTATCAGGCGGGGCCATCGCGCTCTGCTGTCACTCCTTACTCGGTTCGCGAGGCCTGCCTGATGCCCTTCATATAACTTTGTACTGCGAAGCTTCTGCCTTTGTGCTGCTCCACTGTCAGCTCTTTCTGTCCTCTTTTTATACAGTCTTTTCATTCAAGTAGTCGTCTTTATCAGAGGCGCCGTGTAACAGTTGTTTGGAGAGGCGCAGTGGGCAGGGAGTGTGTGCGTTTGTAAAAGTGCTTGCGAGGTTTTATATTTGTGCTTTTGAATAATGCCATTTCGCATTTTGAACACAGGAAGCAAAAACAACTTTGACACACCTGGCAATGCAGAGTGAATTTTAAAAATGTAATGTTTGACGTTTTATTTCAATATTTCTTAGCAGACATTAAACTGTATTTTAATGAGTATTTTTATTTTATTTTATTTTTTATTTTCCTTATGAGAATGAGCATATTTAACAGTTTAGCAATGGGATCATTCTTAAAGGAATGGTTAACTTCCAGAACACAAATTTCCTGATAATTTACGTACCCCATGTCATCCAAGATGTTCATGTCTTTCTTTCTTCATTCGAAAAGAAATTTTTTGGGGAAAATATTTCAGGATTTTTCTCCAAATAGTGCACTTCAATGGGGATCAACAGGTTTAAGGTCCAAATTGTAGTTTCAAGGCAGCTTTAAAGGGCTTTACACGATCCCAGCTTATCCCGGGTCTTATCTAGCGAAACTGACACTTTTTTTTTTTAAAGAAAATGAAAATTAATGTACTTTTTAAACACAAATGCTTATCTTGCACTAGCCTGACTTCACGCATTATGTAGTCATGTTGGAAAGGTCACATGTGATGTAAACTGAAGTGTTTACAGTGTTTACAAAGCGAATGTGCAAAGAAAGTCAAACGGCCTTTATAAAAAAAAAAAAAAAAAAAAAAAAAAAGTAAAACGAAATGTCGAATGATTTTGAAGTTGGAGGAGAAAATGAGATGGAGTTTTTCACCGTACCCTACCTTTTTGAACCAAAGTACACGGATGAAAAACTAACCGCACATGACTATTTCCAATGTGACTATGTAATGCGTGAAGAACGCATGGAATTATGTAGAGCCTTTTGGAGCTGCATTGAAACTGCAGTTTGGACCTTTAACTCATTAATCACCACTGAAGACCACTACACAGAAAAAAATCATGGAATGTTTTTCTTAAAAACCTTAATTTATTTTCAAATGAACAAAGAAAGAAATGAACATATTGGATGGGGGGTGAGTAAATTATCAGGAATTTTTTATTCTGGAAGTGAACTAATCCTTTAAGGAATATTAGCATGTACTCTATTACTGTATTATTGTATTGTATTTTTATTTAAAGAAATAAGCTCTTTTATTCAGCAAAGAAGCATTTATTTAATCAAGACATTTATAATGTTACAAAATATTCTGTTGAACTTTTCAATTATTCTTTTATTCTTTTTTTTGTTTCTAAAGTATCAAATCAGCAGATTAGAATGATTTCTCAAGGATAATGTGATACTACAATAATGGCTGCTGAATATTCAGCATTGCATTACAGGAATAAATTATGCTCAAAAATGTATCAAAATACAAAATAGTTGTTTTAAATTGAGAAAATATTTCACAATATTACTGCCGAACTGCATTCTATCAAATAAATGCTGCACTGGTGAGCATAAACAAAATGTTGCTAATATATTTATTTTAATGGTATAATGCAGTGAAAATTTCACATTATCACATAGAGAAAACCAGCATCTTAGACCAATTTTCCCAGGAAAAAGACCTGTCGAAGACACAAACTGCAACAGAATTTATTAAAGGGGTCATCGAATGCAAAACTCACTTTTACATGTTGTTTGAACATAAATGTGTGTAGGCAGTGTGTGTACACAAACACCCTATAATGATAAAAATCCACCCAGTGGTATTTTTTTTTATCTTTATAAGTAATATCCCCTTTTTCAAATCAAGCAATTCTCAGCATCTTGTCTATATGACGTCACACAGACCCAGGCCACTCCCACGATAGTTGACTGACACGACTGTCTTACCTTAGACCCGCCCTGACTGAGCTGAGAACAGTCCGACCGCCATTGTTTCAATGCCGGTGCAGGGAATGTCTCCTAAGCGATTGAGGTGTTCTGTTGTTGGATGTAACAATGAACACAGTAGTCATCATTTACTCCCAACTGAAGATGCAATGGATTAATGTTTTTTTTTTGAAGGAAATGAGCCCAGCGATCTACATACAGTAAAAGTGATCCAACTTCACCTACAGCAGAAGTCAGTAGAAGGGTTTTTACAAATCCTTGCAAATCGCCTTTCTTAATAATGTGCTAGTTAGCAAGTTTTGCGGCTAAAGTAAACATTACGTCCCTTCACCCCATGGAAGAAAAATTTTTAACCAAAGTATGTTATAGACTTTTCATTAAGACCCTAAAGAATCATATACACTTGTGGAAAAAGGGCATCCAATGACCCCTTTAAGTAGTTTTCTTTATCAGACATTTTTAATGTCTTTAATTTGAAACACTCAAGTCAAAAAGCGTACATGCACTGACAAAATGAGACGATAGAGCAGAATCATCTCTACAGAGCGATGCAGTGTTTTTTGGCCTGTGGGCAAGAGTCAGGTCACGGGGCCCCGCACCACCAGCTAGCCATATGGGCATCAAGACCTGCAGGAAACCAACCAGTCACCCAAGAAAAACATGGATGGCACTGCCAAAACCACAGCACTCCAGGGCACACGACAGAAGAGTGGAGCCATTTTTCCTCGTGAAGGACTTAAATAAACACAAGCACTAAGTCACACCTGAGAAAAGGAGGAATGCGAGTAAAAAAAAAAGAAAGAAACAAAATCGAGTGGGGGGACGAGGAGGGCGATCCACTGGCGGTCCGTAATGTCACAACACGGGGGTATTGAGTGGAGAGATACGGAAAGGCTGGTCTTGTGAAGGCGAAATCGATAACATGTTAAGCCTGTCCATCTGGAGAGGCTACTACAAACTACTATACACCACACACAGCCAGAGCCTCCAGAGCCTAAGCCACTGATGTGTGTGTATATGTGTGACCAAGACAGAAACTGTTTGCAAATGCAAGCCCGATGAAGTTAGCCCACTGGGCCACGTGTGTGTATGGTCACTGAGGTAGAAATATCAATGTGCGCTGGCCGATTTTACGTTGCTTACAATATGCCCATGTTAGATTACCCATGCTGATGCAAATTGCCCATTTGCCTGTGTCTGCCTGTCTGTGTGAGCACTGTATGTAATTTTTGCATTCACTTTTGACTTACCATGAGCCCCGCCAGACACGTCATCCCTCCGCCCAGCTCGCACACCGCGGAGCCCCTGTGAGACAGAGAGACACGGATGGGTCGGATGCGCCGTTTAGCGTTAACACTGAAGCATATGAGTATGAGAGTGAAGTTTTTCAGCTCAAATGAGACAAAAACAGGAGAATGAGAGAGATAAAGAAAGACAGAGAGAGAGATGGCTGTTGTGTCTTGACAATAACGCTAATTAACTTGCCCGTGTAGGGGGATGCCATTGATTGGAATGCAATTCCACTGGGCTCATTGATCTCAACCTTCCTCTCCCTCCTTCTCTCTGCATGCGAGCGGGTGTATATGTGTTTACAAAAGAAAGCGCAATTGTCCTTTTTCCTGCTGGAAATGTGGATTTGTGCTACAGCAGGAACGGGGAGTTAATTAAACGTACAGGATCAGTGTTCTGCTTTGATTTTGTACTGGACTGTAAGTACACTGATGCATTACAGATGGTAATCCTGCAGTATTTTGATACGTATCGTATTAAATTCAGTGTGATACAATATACTGGTACTGTATAACATGGAATGTCACAGCATTTGTCAAATTTTGGATAAAGTAGGTCAGTTCATTTAATTCAAAACGCGATATGAACAAGTCTCCGTGAACATTAAGCAGTTCTGTGCGTCTGTGTGAATGAATGGCGCAGATGTGTGTTTTTGTTTACTATTTACAGTTTACTATGTACATACTGAAGCTAGCGTGACACGCTGTGTTTTCAACCTCTGATACCTTACTTTATGAGCATTTTATCATTTCATTTGAGAAAAACTATCATGTCATATCATGTACAAACAGAAACTTAAAGGTCTTTACAGCAACCCGTCAAAATAAAAGTCTGGTTTAACTTGAAGAAACTGTGACATATATTACTCAATGTAATGATAGTACTACTAATAATAACATTTTTTTAAAAGGACTATTTACTAGCAAAACTATTTACCAGAAAACAAGTATTAAAAACTAACTAAATAAATAAATACAATTAAAAATCACCAAAAAAGTAAATACACAAAACAGCATTTCTGGAAAAATAAAATAAAATAAAATACTTTTTTATAAATTAATTCATTAAAGATGCTTTTATTACAATTTAATGAAAATGGAATCCATAAAATTAATGGTAAACACAGAAATTAGTAAACTGAAACATTTTATGTGTAAAATGTATTTCAATATTTCAAACTTTATTTCAAATGCAATTTTAATGTTTAATATTTCAAATATTTAATAAATTCAAAGTTAAATAATAAGACATGCTTTTGATTCAGATTTAGAAAACTGAAACAGGGAAAGAAAAAAAAAACGTAATCCAAATAATGAAAATGGAAAAAATGGAATTTGGAAAAAAAATAAAACAGAATTTTGGAAACAATAAAACGCATTTCATAGGGCACTAAATATGTATAAAAGTAAATTAAAAAGTATTTCAAATTAAACATTATTCACTGATCAATTGATTTCGTATTGCTTTCTAAAATGTCCTATGAATTTAGACAATGTTATGCTTATACCATTTGTATAACCACAGTTTTATTACAAATACCACGTAAACTATGGTTAGTGTAGTAATACCAAGGTTACACTTTTAAAAATAAAGCGATGCCACAGAAGAATCATTTTTGGTTTCACAAAGAGCCATTCAGTCAAAGGTTCTTTAAAGAACCATCTCTTTCTTATCTTTTTATAATCTGAAAAACCTTTTTCGCAACAAAGAACCTTTTGTGAAACAGAAACGTTCTTCAAATATTAAAGGATCTTTATGGAACCATTTAGACAAAAAAGCTCTTCAATGGCATCGTGAAGCACCTTTATTTTTAAGAGTGTAATTTGAGGTTACCAAGGTTTAAATACAGCAACCTTTTTTTTATTATTATTTGTAGTAAGGGAATGGCCTTCAAACCAAACGTCAATAACTTCAGATAGCTTCGGACAATATTTTCCCCACTGTTAAAAATGTTAATAAGCCTAATTGGCTATCCTATCTAACCACAGTTATGTTATTATTTGCATTTAGCAATTTTGATTTTCTTTTTTCTCAGAACGAACCTGCCAATTTTGAGTCACACCGCAAGAATTAACACACACATACGCATACCCATTGTACATACAGAGACCTACGGCACCCGAAAAGAATAATTCATATAAAAGGTAATTCATATAATTCTCACAGGAATGGAGGATTTACACAAAGACTATAATTTGCATAGAGTTCATTTGTGTTTGTCATACACAAAATATACAGTAGAGAGTCCTCGTAGATCAAAAGCAGCCCAGAGCCTGTCCTCACACACACACACACATAACGCCGGCAGCTTGACTTCATCATTTTGCCAGTCATTTTTGCGCTCCGTGACAACAGTCTCCATGTGTTTGTCTGCTCTCAGCCCGTGATCCGACACCTTCCATTGACAGAGAGACAGAGTGGAGGATGAAGAGAGAGCGATTGTTGTATGAGGGAGTGCAATTAAAAATTAATGCGCACAAAACTGCTAGTATGAGCCGCGGCGGGGACAAAGCCCCAGTGACAGGTAGCTATTTGGCTGTACATTGGGCTAGTGGAAAGAAAGGCAAAAAACCAGAGGGATGAAGAGAAGAGATGGGCGCTCTCTGTAAATTGACTTTTTTTTGTTCTGCTTTATCCTCCTCTTTTTCTCTTTTTGGTGAGTGCCTGATAACAGGTCTGGAAGATAGCGAGAGGGTGACAGTCCTTGATGACATACAGGAACAAGAGCACACGTCGACACACAGACACGCGCAAACACACTACGCACACATACACATG
This sequence comes from Labeo calbasu, assembly GCA_019740295.1. Taxonomy (NCBI): domain Eukaryota; kingdom Metazoa; phylum Chordata; class Actinopteri; order Cypriniformes; family Cyprinidae; genus Labeo; species Labeo calbasu. Next base: position 13,700 of record JAHKKF010502620.1, read on the forward strand.
CAAATTAACTTCAGTTTTTCATTTAGAGGTCTGAATATGCACAAAAGCGACACACATACCAAATCACAACAGATCACAGGTCTTAACATCCTCCATACACACACACACACAGACTCCTACAGAAGCATTGGCCCAAGGGCGCAAAACCCTGCTCTGTCTCTATATGCCCAGTTGACCTTCAGCTTGCCGCTGTGTGATCGATAAGCCTCTCTTCCCTCTTCTGCCTCTTGAATGTAAAAACAGGAAATCAAAGGCTTGTGTACCGCCTTGAGTGCAAATCAAAAAGTGCCCCTTGCTTCTCTGTCATATGGCCAAAGTGAGAGAAAGAGAGAGAGAAAGAGAAGGGGGGCTCACGTAAACATGTGACGTTTCTTCAGGCAATAGTAGGCCATCACCTCTTCAGAAGGCCAGACACCTGAAAGAGAACGAGAGAGCGGTTAGAAGAAGTGTATGAAGTGTGCTGGTACTTACTGGTGTGCCATACTGCCAAGTTTGCTTTCACTACACAGTTATCACATTAAATTTAGTTCACATTACCACATAATCTGACCATGAATCGTCCATTCAGATATGAGGGGGTTGTCTGACTGACATGTTTAAACCACCAATCATAACTTTTTTCAATCATAAATTTATTGTGATGTTTAGAAGCGGGAAATAGATTTGCATTAAAAGTGATCGTTTGGCAAACATGCTACCGTTCAAAAATGGGCTCAGTAAGATTTTCAGGTAACACTTTACAATAACGTGTAATTTGTTAACATTAGATAACGTGTTAACTAACATGAGAAAACAATGAACAATACATTCATTATACTTTTTATTACTTTTTGTTAATGTTAGTTCATAAAAATACAGTCGTTCATTGTTTGTTCATGTTAGTTTAACTAATGTTAACCTAACACAACTTGTGATTTTAATAATGCATTAGTAAATGCTGAAATGAACATTAAGATTAAAAAATGCTGAAGTATTGTTCATTCTTAGTTCATGTTAACTAATGTTAACGAATGAACCTTATTGTAAAGTGTTACTGTTATTTTTTGAAGGCTCAAAAATACTGTAAAACAGCAATAATGTGAAATGTTTTTGCAATTTAAATTTACTGTTTCTATTCTATTCTTTTTTTTTATAATAATTTATTCTTGTGATAGCAAAGCTTTTCAGTAGTTATTACTGCAGTGTTCATTCATTCATTATTCATCATTTTAATATGTTGATTTTTTGCTCAAAAAACATTTTTTATTATTATCAATCTTGAAAACAGTTGTACTGCTTAATATTTTTTGTGAAAGCTGCTACTTTTTTCAGGATTCTTTGATGAATTGTAAATTCGAAAATAATAACATTTATTTAAAATATAAATATTTTGTAACATTATAAATGTTTTTACTTTTACTTCTGATCACTTCACTCTCTCTCTGTATATAATTGTCACTACATTTATTTTTTAATTAATTTTATTCATTAGTTTTAGCATTTTTTACTGTGTTAAATTGGTGAAATAATATAATAAATAATATTTTAATAAAATAAATGATTGTATATACATAAAAATATATATGAAAATTACTACACAAAACAAATTGGTACCACTTTATAATAGGTGGCATTAACTACTATGTACTTACATCAGAAAATAAGTGCAATGTACTTTTGCTGCTACTGAGGTGTGATACGGGTAAGTTTAGGAACAGGTTTGGTGGTATGGGTGGGTTTAAGGGTGGGTTAAGGTGTAAGGGATGGATCAACAGTGTAATTATAAATGTAATTACAGATGTCATTATGCAAAATAAATATAAGTACAACGTAAAAACATGTACACAATAAGTGCATTGTATCAAATGAATAATTTAAATGTAACAACATAGTATTTAAGGCCTCCTGATAAAAAGTGTAGTATAACCATCACATTTTAGCTCACATTTCTTTGCATAACAGATGAAAGAGATACTTTAATGTATAGATGGACAAATCACAAAAAATGGAAACTTACTATGATGAACATTATTCATCATGGAATGCAAGGATACATTAAATTCTTTACATACCACATGCAAGGACACTATAAGCCTACTTTGGTAACCTTCACATGATGCAACATAAAGACAGTGTCTCACTCTCTTTTACATTGGCGCTTTCTCTCTGTTCATGAAGAACGCTCCCTGCTCGCTACAGTTCGCTTCCAACACACACACACACACACAAGATTCTGGCTACTTAGGCTTGTAAGCTGTGCACAGAGTGAGTGGGGGTCCAGCGAACGATTATCACAAGAAGCAGGCTGGTGGTCTTATCACCCACTGTCAGCCTCTGCTCCTTCTGCTAGCTCCAGCAAGAGCCATAAAGCTGCTATTGTCTCTCAGACACACACATACACACATGCAGCTGAGGAAAATAGTCATTTCAATAAACTTAGGCCCCTGAGCTGTCTGCCTTTGATGGGAGCTCTTATGTGTTTGGATTTGTGTGTGTAACTTTACTTTCGCTTGCAACGTATCTTCATGTATAAATTTGTGAAGTGTTTTAAAAGAAAGAAGAAAGAAAACTGGTTTTGGTGTGCGAGCGCTTGGTCACTCCAAGAAACGCCTGTACCTTCCTGTAACCATTCTGTGAGGAAAAAAATGTGTTTAAATATATTTTAAAAAAATAACTGCGACTCAGGTGTAAAGATATAATTCACACACACAAAAAAAAATTTCTGTCACCCTCATGTCATTCCAAGCATTAAAATATCTTCTTTTATGCTCCAAAGAAGTCATTTAGGTATGCCGCTAATTAATAGATTTTAATGTCATCATATAAACATGCCTTCAAAAAGACTGTTAACTTTTCATTCCCAGCATTATGCAACAAAGTACTTCTTAGGAGAAATTAATATCAATATTCACACAAATATACACATTTTAATTATCACAAGGTTGAAGGTAACAGGGTTGACATTTTAAGAGCATCCCCTACTGATAAAAGTAGGGAATGTAGGATAAAACAATAAAAAGAGGACACTTTAAATTGATTCATGTCTAGAAATGATAATTTTTGATTTATGGAAAAGTTCATTACTTAAAAAAATGAAAACAATATGACAGTAACAGAGTTGAACCAAAATTCAAGAGTTTTTAATAATACACAATGTAAACTAAAATAAAACTAATAATAGTAATAATAGAGAGAGAAAAAAACACACAAAATGCTAGCTTTTATTTAGCTAATTATGGAAGAAACTGCAAAGAGGAATGTAAAAAAAATCAAATAAAATTACTGGATTTTTGTCAGAAATTACATTTTGTATTTAAAAAATGTCTTTTTTCCTGCAAAGTTAATCAGCTATTCTTCTGCTATCCTCAAAGTTTTTTTTCGCATAGGTGTGTGAAGGACACCAACATTGCCGTTTTGCACGATGACCCTGTTAATGTTTTGCTCAGTGCATACAAGAACGGCAGAAATACAGAGGGTTAGATAGAGAGGGTGAGAAAATGTGTGTGTGCGAGCGTTTGTAAGACAGAGTCGATATAATAAGCAGCTTATGACCTGCCTTTCAGGAAGGCCTGTTAAAGCCTGTCTCTCTCAACCTCTCTGCACCATCAGCTTGAGATTAACTCACCCAAGTAAGATTTAATAATGTCTATTGATAAAACGTCAACATATGCCTCTGCCATTAAAAGGCAGCAGCACCTGCTTGCTATTCCACTTGCTGATGAACCATCTGACATTTTGAGAGGCTAGTGTAAGATTTATCACATAAGGATTGTAGCTAGACAGAAAGAAAAAAAAAACGCAACTTATGACACTTAGAGGTCACAACAACAACTTCTAGGCTCATCCAGGAGGCCCACTGTAATCTCTGAAGTCACAGGCTCCTCTAATATGACTAATATGACTGGAAATTTAAAAATCCAATAACTGTGAGTTCGAATGAAGGGATAATTCTTATCGCTTTGAATTTTGATAAAACTAGAACTATGCTTAAGAAAAGTGTAATAGAGGCTTGCGGTGTCTTCATTTATTAACTGCTGCAGTGTTACATACATCAAAGAACAATTCTGGCGAAAGCGCTTGCGTTTCTCAAATAAACTCTCTGAGTACAAATGGCTTAATGACATTCTCATAAGTTAGACGTTTTTAAAAATGACATTTGAAATGGATTGATTCAGCAATTGTACAAATGGTGAGATAACACAGGGGCTGCTTAATAAGGGCAGGAGTTTTTCTGCTTTTAGAGGTCTTTTCAATAATGATACGCTGAGATACAATTATGGCAATAGGTGGATTTCTTTCCCTACTCTCAGCTGAAGTACATCATGAAGAAATACACTATTCCGTTAAAACCGTTCCTTATTTTTATTCACTGTGTGCTGAATAGCGAAAACACACTACCTTTGCAAATACAGTTGATGTGCAGAAAAAAATGCAGTAACAAATCTTATGCAAAAAACAAATGCTTGTAAAGCTGCTCTGAAACAGTGAAAAGCACTATACAAATAAACATGACTATGACTATGAAACACTGTTAAGCAACAATTATCTGATAATACATAATCATACTACCGTAATAAATTCCTGGAAGTATTCCATAAACATTTCGGGAGAGTTTATTATTATTATTATTCCCAGGAACATAATAATATCTGCACACCTCAACATTCAGAAAACATTTTTCAAGCATATTCAACATGCATGTTTTTGTCATGATATCAATAATATTTTGATGAACATGTATACCAATTTGGTATTCAATTTGGGGTCAGGATTTATTTATTTATTTGGCAAATATGCTCTAAATTGATCAGAAAGTGAAAAAGCTATTCTTTTGAAAAAGTGTATTACTGTTTCTGCAAAAATATTAAGAAATCAAGCACCAAATCAGCATAATAAAAGGATTTCTGACAGATCACATGACACTAAAGACTGGAGAAAAGATGCTGAAAACTCATCTTTACATTTTAAAATATATTCAAATAGAAAGCACTTAGTTTAAACTGTAATAATATTTCACAATATAATTGTTTTACTCTATCAAATAAATGCAGCCTTGATGGGCAAAATAGACTTTCACGAACATAAAAAAAATCCTAAACTTCTGAATGGTAGTTTAAGTATGCTTAGTATTGACAAGGCCACAAAGAGGGAAACTAAAACACTAAAACTTGAATTTAAACTATAAAATTATAGCCATAAAACAGGCAAGTGTATGTAAAGGTGTGAGTTTTATTTTGGCCAGGAGTCAAGACGCACTTGAGGAAATGAAGAAGCCATAAGGTGATAGCAGATAAAAGCTCTTCCTAGGGATAATGCAATCACTTCTCACCTTCAATTACCAAATAAGACACAGAGCCGTCTCTGCTATACTCTTTACCTTTGTTTACTTATCTTAAAACCTTTGTACTTTCTTTTTCTCTTCTTTCCTCAGATTTGATGTGAACCCAAGTGCAATTAAACAAAAATGTAGATACACCGCATGAAACAGCAGCTCACTATGCTAGATTAATAGCGTAATATGTACATTTTTTTTTTTACAAGATGTAATATTGGTCTTGGGTGTCCAAAGAAAGTGTCTGTAATGTGTCAACTCAAAATACCCCACAGATCATTTATTATATCATTCTGAAAATGCCTATTTTGAGTGGAAGCAGAAGCACGCTGTTTTCATGCATGTCTCTTTAAATGCAAATAAGCTTCTGCTCCCCGCCCCCCTTTCCAGAATAGGACTGTGCCTTTACAGCTCGTACCTTGGATGCTCTGCTAAAAAACAAAAAACATCTGTTTGGTTTTGATTATTATGTCTATCGTACTGAAATCATGCATTTTAAACCACATTAGTTTAAACTTTTGACAGAGGGTTTTCTGAGCTCACATATCAAAAGCACACACACAGAAAACGGCTGTCACACGGCATGCGAGTACTAAACTAGCTCTCTTTCTTGTCTTGTTGCGCTTAAACTGTCAAATACACACAAGTTTATGTTAAAAACACACAGGAGTTACAAAAACAGTGGGTTATGTCTGTGAAGGTAAACAACTGGGAAAGAAATCGCACGTTTATATTAGATCTGTGTGGCAGCAGCGTAATACAGTAAATAAATCCACTGCTCTCTTGTCTCCTCTGAGGCTAGGACTCCAAATAGTGTTTGAAATGCTTGCAGAAAAAGAAAGTTACTGGGTTGTCCTTTCTCACGTTTTCTGGGTTGGTAGATGTACTGAGGACCCGCACTTAAAAAAGGCTGATTTTCATAATATGTCACCTTTAAAGGTGCAGCGTCTTAAAGTTGTTAGAATTAGAAAGGGCTAGAAAAGAGTCAATATGTTTTGCTATTTTCTAGTAGCAAAGAAATTTCCCACCACCACTATGCAGTTGTGGTCCTCCTGCAAGCAGCCTATGTGTAGGTGAACTCTTAACCTTTTGAACTTTGGAAAAGTGCAGTGCCTGGCTAATCCCGGTGGAAATGCCAGACACTAATCATATGAGCCGGGATGAGACGCACAGATGCCGTCCGGCACTTACTTGCGTACACATATAGCCACAGTGCTCTGGAGCGGTTTGTTTGCTTGCATATGTTCGTAGAGACCCTCAACGTCATGGGTTTAAACAGAACAATGAACAAGACAAACAATCAGCTTACCACACCACTTTATGAGCTATTAGGTGCTGACGTCACAGATTAACATGCCATACAGCTTTAGCCAAAAACATATGAATCAATCATGATATTACAAGTCTAAGATACAAGAAGGAGAAACAAAAAAAGAAAGAAAGTTGTGCATTCCCTCCTCCCTTTTAGGAGGTGGGGCGGCCCTGAGCTTTCTCCAGATGATCTCCACATTACCGCCGGCCTCTGATAATTCCTAAGCCTCCTCCATTTCAGATCCAATAACGGATAAGAGCGCATTTCAGCATGATCAACTGCAATCTGTTCCCTCACACCGCTACTTTACTCCAACTCAGGATTACTGAACACACACTCACTCACTCTCACACGTACACCCACAGACAACCAAAGTCACTGCGTGGCGTCTCAGAAAGGATGAGGAAAGTTGGGGTCTGAAGTAATCAGAGGTGCAATCTTGTTTCCAACATGGAGTACAGTCCCTGCAAGAGTTCAACAAATGGGTGTAGAAACCAATCATGACTGTTTAAGACTCTGGGTCATATTACAGAAACTTCCCACA
>JAHKKF010502621.1:0-10045 GCA_019740295.1 Labeo calbasu
GCCACAATGCCTGATATAGTTTATAGAATCTGCGTGTCTACAAATATATACGTGTGTGTGTGGATTGTGCTTTCAGAGCTGTGGTATCTCATAGAACACTGCATGTAACCTATAGAACGTGAAACCACGTGAAGAGCAAGTGTCTAAATATTTTCAGAGCCACTGTACATGGGAGCGACGTGATGGATTGGACAAAGGATTCTGGGAGTGATCTACAACCTAAGAGGCCTCAGGCAGGGGCACATGTCAGCACAAAAGAGTGTGGGAATATGAAGCCATGTTACCAGAGAATGCTATTTAACAAAAAGATGGCTGATGGCAAATTCTGCTGAGCTTTGTTTCCTTGCACACATGCGCTATTTAATATTAGCCTTATATTCTGTTTTTGAGTACAGAAGGAGAAAAAGTTTGTTTTGCTGCTAAAGCAGCAATACATGAGATCTCAGCACTGTCTGTTCATCACCTGCAATGTTTCCTCAACACTGTTATAAAACACTTTTAAGACTGTTATGAGAAAAAAAGTTGATCCTGCAAGTTATGGTTGAAGCGGACGCATTTGTCACTGTTCTCCACCGACAGACTGGATCAGCATCAAGAGTCTTTATATGAGAAAAAACATTTGGCTTTGAGGGCTGAGGCACTGCGTGAATGATTGAAGTGCATTCTGGATACTCACAGGACACCGTGTGATGCTCTGCTCCCATTGGCTCATGCTGACGCTTTCTTCCAGGGTGGTGCATTTCTTGAGCACCAGATCCCAGCCGCAGTACGGATCCCTGGCCCCCACACAGGCACTGATAGAGCGAGAGAGAAAGAACAGATGCTCGTCGTGAAACGAAAGTTTATGGCAACATTAATCAGCTGAAAGCAGACAAAAGAAGCGCAGAAGCGAAGAAGTCATGTAACGAGAAATCCAATCTTCCTTATGAAAGCATACTGTTCAGAAGTTTTACAACTGACAACTTCCTTCCCAATCCAAAAACATGATATATTGACATTAAACCACAAATACGGCTTATGAAATCCTTTCTGACATCAGAAAAGTAGACTTTAACCATCAAAAACCTCAAACAAGAACAAATAGGACAGATCCCATTGTTCATAAACACCAGCAGAAATAAATAAATAGTGGAATTCCACTAAAAATATGCTGTTCCTGGCAAGTGCCTACAGCTCTGCACATCCTTTTGAAGAAGGCTATGAGCAAGCACAGCAGAAGTTAAAGGAATAGTTCGTCCAAAAATAAAAATCCTGTCATTAATTACTCATCCTCATGTCGTTCCAAACCCATAAGACCTTAGTTCATCTTCAGAACACAAATAAAGGAATTTCTGATGAAATCCGAGAGCTTTCTGACCCTGCTTAAAGACATTTTTTTTTGTGCAAAGAAAACAAAAATAACGACTTTATTCAACAGTTTCCTCTCTTCCGTGTAAGTCTTCGACGGACGTTCACGAGAGTACCACAACTGCCACGGAAGAGAAGAAATTGTTAAATAAAGTCATTGTTTCTGTTGTCTTTGCGCACAAAAAGTATTTTCATAGCTTTATAAAATTGCGGTTGGACCTGAACTGTGTGAAATGTTTTAGTTTTAGTCTAGTTTTAGTCGACTAAATATCATAAGATTTTAGTCGATTAATCTACAGTAAATTTATTTGGCTAAAATCTAATTGGTTTAATGCATTTATTAAGCAGTTAAAATTTAAGATTTCCAAACTCATATAGGTTATAGGATATTAAAGGGGAAGTTCATTTCCAGAACAAAAATTTACAGATAATTTACTCATCCCTTTGTCATCCAAGATGTTCATGTCTTTCTTTCTTTAGTCATAAAGAAATTATGTTTTCAAGCTTCAAAAGACTCTTCTTCCTCCAGCCAAGGAAGAAGGGTCTTATCTAGCAAAACGATTGATTATTCTCTAAAAAAAAGTAACAATTTATGTACTTTTTAACCTCAAATCCTCTAGCTCTGCGTATACTCTGTGTATTCCGGTTTAAGACAGTTAGGGAATTTCGAAAAACTCCCATCTCATTTTTTCTCCAACTTCGAAATCATCCTACATCGCTGTTTTGCCTTTTTTGTAAAGGGTGTTTGATCTTCTTTTCATGTTCACTTTGTAAACACTGGGTCAGTACTTCTGCAGCGATGTAGAATGATAATGAAGTTGGAGGAGAAAATGAGATGGGAGTTTTTCGACATACCCTAACTGTATTGAACCGGAATACACAGAGCTCACGCAGAGCTAGACAAGACGAGCATTTGAGGTTAAAACGTACAAAAAATGTAATTTTTTTAGAAAATAACTGATTGTTTGGCTACATAAGCCCCCTCTTTCTTGGCTGGGATTGTTTAGAGCCCTTTGAAGCTGCAGTTAAACTGCATTTTGGAAGTTCAAACTCGTGGGCACCATAGAAGTCCATTATATGGAGAGAAATCCTGAAATGTTTTCCTCAGAAAACATCATTTCTTTTCGACTGAAGAAAGAAAGATATGAACATTTTGGATGACAAGGGGGTGAGTACATTATCTGTAAATTTTTGTTCTGGACAAGATTTTCATGATAGACACACATTTAACTGCAGTGACACACAACAAGCCTTTATATTAAAATGAAATAAAACCACTTCTCAACATGGTCTTCTTTTCAATGAAATACCAAGTCAGACATACTTACTTCTATAAATAAATTACATTTTTATCAGGGTAACTAAAGTGATTCAGTCAAGAGCAGTGAGTGTTGCTTAATTAACATCAATGACTCAGACAATAGCAACTAAATTAGGCTGCTGTCCCTTCAAAACCAAACGCACCGATACTATGTACTGATACACATCTGATATTCTCCCTACTGTTTACGTTCACTTAAGACGTAATCGACTGTGTTTACATGAATACTCATCAAAACAGACAATTCGACATAATTTTGTGTGCATTCCTCCATTCATGCGACAGGAAAGAGTACTCATGTGCTGTATGAGAGGAGCTGCTTCAGTGTGTGTGCTCAGAAAACCGGACTGAACTGAGTTCTCTTTTGCGTCGTCAAATTTATCAATAAGTACACTCTCCTCTTACTCCCAGATATTGACATCCTTTAACGTTTTATGAGACGTGCAGCAAGTATGTTAGCTTAGATCAATAGGTTATGATATAGTTCATATGTACGCATCTAACCTCCTAACCTCTCTTTCCAAATCGTCTCTCCCTAACATTTCTGTCTAATTTTTATTCATTGACGGAAATTTAGTTTTAGTTCATTATCGTCTCGTTTTCATTTTCAGGGAAAAAATGTTGTGGACATTGATTCGTCAACAAAATTAATACTGCATTCTATGCAGGGTCAGAAAGCTCTCGGAATTTTAATCAAAATCTTAATTTGTGTTGAAGATGAACAAAGGTCTTAGAACAAGGTGAGGGTGAGCAATTAATGACAGAATTTTCCTTTTTGGGTGAACTGTTCCTTTTTAAGGTTCACCCAAGAAAAAGAAGGGTTGAAAAATAATCATGTAAATGAAATTCTGACACTAAGTAGAACAAAAAAAGTTAAGTAACTTTATAAGTGTACCTCTGGGAAATAAATAAAATGATAAAAACATGATATGAGCTTTTTAAAAGTTAAACACCTTAAAGAGCACACATGCTTCTTATTATAAATATTGCTAGCTTTGGTATAACTTAATCTGGCAATATTTCCCACGAGTGCTGGTAATAACTTTCATCAGAAACAGAGAACAGCCTTGAGACACGGCAAGTAGCTTTCCAAACTCATCGAGGATCATAGCAATCGTGAGCACGGATGGAAAGATGAAGCCATGTGCAGAGTGCCGTAAAGTCTGGAGTACAGTGACATTGCAGTGTGAATGTCAGCAGTGTAAACCAGGCCTTGTTGTGGCACGTGATGGTTTATTTAAGCAAAATTTGCATCTGTTCCACTTTTTGGTGTCAAAAAGTATGGAGGTGTGAGTAATTGACCACTCCTAATCGTTAACCGCTTAAGAGGATAGAAAAAGCTCATCAGGCAAAACTCAGCTCATATTCACATAACTCAGCGTTTTTCATTGGAATGCAAATGGAGAAAGATGATGAACAGGCTGCCATCTCTCCTTATGAGCAGAGATTAGAGAAGTGCTCTTGATGTGAAGGCCTGGAGGCACAATGTCAAACACAATGATTGTTCTTTGTTGCCCTCTGGCAGAGGATCTATGCGACGTTACGTTTATTCTGGCGCTCTGAAAAAAATTAAGTCGCGGGCATGTACTCACTCGTAAGATTAGTAGTATCATTTATCTTGCCGGGAATCAAAACATCGGTATTATTAAAAACAGTCATGAAATGTGACTTGCATTTAACTTGTCACATAAAATGTGAAGTTTGTGAGGAAAACAAATGGGTAACACTTAAAGTCTGTGTAAAGCAATATTAAATATGCATTTTGTGAGAAAGACATTTCATTAGCTGAACGCACTGTACTTCTATCCCTTTACAAGTTTGTTTTCATTCCTGTTAAAACTGTAGGTAATAAGATCTATTCAAAGGAGGCAAGGGGGACAGTGACTCCTCAAAATATTGGATGAGAAAACAAATCATAGTACAAAAATAAAACAACACCATTACTAAACAGAGAAAAAATTTTGGTAGTTTGGGAGTTTGATAGGCATAATTGAAAATGAATGGACCAAAGTCACGTGAGAGAAGGCAATGCCTCCATCACAATGTGATTGGATATGACTGGGTGATATGTTCGGATGTGATTGGTTCATGCGATAAATCCCGCCTTTTGTGGTCAAGCGTGCTCTGTGTTCGCGAATAAGTCTAAATAAACAATATAATGGTGTAAATAGGAGGACTAATTTAAAAAGTAAGTAAACAACTCACACACTTAGACATAACCACACTGTTACATCAAAATAAAACTTAAAATTGCATAAAAACATGATTTGTGGGAGTTTTTAGTGAGTAATCAACTTAAAATTTAGAGTAAATCTCTGTGTCTGTGACCAACATTTACAGAGCTTTGAAGACTGATGTTCTGAAAAATTCAAAAATAGTTAAAATTGAGCTATTATAAGGAATAGCTGACACTACCAATCAAAAGAGATTTTTAATCTTTTTTAAAGAAGTCTCTTCTGCTCACCAAGCCTGCATTTATTTGATCCAAAGTACAGCAAAAACAGTCAAATTTTGAAATATTTTTACTATTTAAAATAACAGTTTTCTATTTGAATATATTTTAATTATTCTTGTGATCAAAGCTAAATTTTCAGCATCATTACTCCAGCCTTTCATGTCACATAATCCTTTAGAAATCATTCTAATATGCTGATTTGCTGTTTAGGAAACATTTATTATTATTATTATTATTTTTTTTTTATTTTTATTTTTTTTTTTTTTTAGGATTCTTTGATGAATAGAAAGATCCAAAGTTTAAATTATAGAAATTACAGAAATTATTAAACTTTTATTTAGAAAGGATGTTTGAAATTGATCAAAAGTGATGATAAAGACATTCATAATGTTACAAAAGATTCTTATTTCAGATAAATCTTCTGAACTTTCAATTCATCAAAGAACCTGAAAAAATTCTACTCAGCTGTTTTCAACATAATACATAATAGTAAATAGTCCACATAATAATAAGTGTTTTTTTTTTTTTGAGCAGCAAATCAGAATATTAGAATGATTTCTGAAGGATCATGTGACTGGAGTAACGCTGCTAAAAATTCAGCTTTGAAATCACAGGAATAAATTATGGATAATAAATAAAAAATTTTAAATAGTAAAAATATTTCGAAATTTTACTGTTTTTTGCTGTATTTTGGATCAAATTAGCATTTATTTACTTTTTTGCTCTTCTGGTGAGCAGAAGAGACTTTAAAAACATTTAAAATCCTACTGTTCAAAAACTTTTGACTGGTAGTGTAAGTTCACAAATAAAATATATTGTTTAAATTATTACTGTCTTGAGTTATTATTTTGGAATACAGTAAATGTAAAAATGCGTAGTCGGCGCCAATAGCCTTGTGGTTAGTGCGCCGACATATAGCACAACCATGCTCGCGGCGACCCGAGTTCGAATCCCATCTCAGTACTTTCCTGTCATCTCCCTACTGTCCTGTCCGTTAAAGGCACAAAAAAGCCTAAAAATATAACTTAAAAACTGTAAAATGCTTAAAAACACTAACTTGATGAAATTCATACTTGGCTTTAATAAATGAAAAATTGAACACATTTTTTCTATTAGTCTTGTATGTTAATTTAACCAAGAAAATGTGACTGGGACATGAATTTACATTTGATTTAAAAAAAAAAAATCATCATATTTGATGACAGTTTTCATTTTTGGGAAGCAGTTATGAATTTCAACCTTGAGATGTTGTAAATCTATCTGCTAAGAAGCAGCTGTACTTACTCTCTAGACTTGTGAAAGTTGCAGCGCATCAGGGGGATTTTGATGACCTGGTCTCTGACTCCCACAAATAGCTCGCTGCGGCTGTGAAGTATGAGCAGGCTGCGGATCGGCTGCCTCTTCTTTGGGGGGAAAAGCTCAATCTCATCCAGCAAACAGCTGCCCATGGTCTGGTTCAGCGGAGAGAGCACCTTCTTGATAGTGCCGTAATCTAGGAAGCCGAAAGAGAAATTTGAGAACAAATGTGAGAGAAAGGTAAGAGAAAGAGTGAGGAATCAGTTTAGGTGATCAAGTGGGGCATCTCTGATGACCTGGTGAGATTGGAAGGAAATGATGTCAGAGAAGCAGCAGTGGAGAATGACCTCAGATCTCTTCTATCACATGAAAATTCTATAAAGTGCTCGTCTGCCACCTGGGCTGTCAACTTAAATATGGATGTGCTATTTGGATCAGAAAGGGCAAAGAGGGCGGACTGACTACTCTCCAGAGAAGATTCATTATCTTCTCCAAAGGGTGGCTTTTGTGCAGTTGAAAGGAGGGCAGAATTATCGGCTGAATCACCTTTCGCGAGTTACACGTCCCTCCATGGAGGACATTCATTGGTCTCATAATGTCACAAAGAGTGAACTGGATTGGTTTGATAAGCTATATAATATCTATTTTATCCTCTCAGTAGTTGCTGTTATTCTTCTGTTCGCTCCAAAGCGGCCTGTCAGGTGTTTTATTGGAGCCATACAACATGTGGGGCAATGAACTTTTAGATACTACAAGAGCCACTGATTAGGTCTCTGCCCTTGTCAAAACAGGTTTCAGCGCTCTATTTCATTCCATTCGACTGTGAAATTCCAGCTACGTTCTTCACACTTCAAGCTATTATTGTCTGGCATGAATTGAATTGAGGCTAACTTTATAAACATGGCACATAAAGGACCGTTTGCCATAGCAGAGGATTTATCTTATAGCGCCTCTCAAATATTTTAATCTTGAGTGCACGTCATTATCCTGGAATACATGGCTGGTGACTGCGATTTTAAGCATTAAATGATTGCTTCATCATTTACTCATCCTCATGTTGTTCCAAATGCATACGACTTACTTTTTATTTTGGAACATCACAAAAAATGTGAAAGCACTATGTAAAAGTATTATAAAAGTGATTCATACAATGTGTGCACAACATTTTTGACTTTTGAAATTATATTAGAGCTTTGTGTGAGGACCAGTGTTACCAATGTTAAAGGGATAGTTTACTCAAAAATTAAAATGAACCCTTACCCTCAAGCCATTCTAGGTGTAAATGACTTTCTTCTTTCAGCCCAATACAGTTTGAGTTATATTAAAAAATGTCCTGGCTCATACAAGCTTTATTATGGCAGTGAATGGCTGCTGAGATTTTAAAGTCCAAAAAAATGCATCCATCCATCATAGAAAGTGCTCCACACGGCTCTGGGTGGTTAAAGGGGTCCTATTATGCCCTTTTACAAAGTCTTGATTTTGTTTTGGGGGTGTACTAGAACAAGCTTTCATGCTTTGTGCTTTCTCCCCGCCTGGCACATAAGGCTCGATTAGTTCCGGGTTTAATGAAGGCCCGCCTTCCAAAAAACTAAATGTGGTTAGCTGTCCTACTGCGTTGCGATTGGCAAACAGCTTAGACAGTATTTTAGTACTGTCACGCCCCTTGTCAAAGAAGCAAATTTCATGTAAAACTGTTAACGCAAGCTAGATTAAAGTGATTCTTACATTTTAAATATGGATATTTGTCTTACAAAAATGCATCGATTTGCTACAGGAGGGCTTTATTGACCCCCTGGAGCTGTGTGAGGCACTTTTTATTATGGATAGATGCACATTATTGGACTTGTTTTGGACTGATGAAGAGAAACACCCGTCTATGCCATTCTAAAGCTTGGGAGTGCCAGAATAAATTTTAATATAATTCAGATTCAGATTAATATAATTCAAGCATTCGTCTGAAAGAAGGAAGTCATATACACCTAGGATTCATGGAGGGTGAGAAAATAATACGCTACAGTAGTGTTGGGTCCTATCGTCAGCCTGCAAGATCGCCAATACATTATACTATCGTGCTAATTTATTTCATTATTCACATACTTAGTTTCATTGCCCGAAACCAGCTCCAGCATAAGGCTAAAAGCAGCCTAACATTATCAAAGAACATCATCACTGATTAGCCTAGCCTATTTGAGTGCAAGTTTATGCATTTTAAAAAACACTCGCGTTATAAGTGAAGCTATCTACACTGTTGGATAAATCTATCACCACATTATGGCTCCGACGCGGCAACCGGAGTAGATTGCGGCTTCGGCATGTGTTTCAACCCCCTGTACTGCACACGTCTGTGGGATGTTATGCAGAACCTGATTTTACCAAGTACGACATGTTCCTGGATCAACATCTTTGTTGACCCTGGAACAACACTGTGATTAACCAATCAGATTTGAAAAAACAGTTTATAGTTTTTGTGAAGTTTAGACTTACAATCAGCGTTTGGTGCTTGTACATCAGTGTCATTCATCTATCATTCCCTCTGATTTTAGGGATTACTCATGGGTAAGGTTAGGCTTAGGTGTAGGGATGTGGTCAAGATTAAATTTTTGGATTAAAATGTTCCAGGGTCAACAAAATATGTTGACCCAGGAACACATCTAACTCAGCAAAATCAGGATGTGCGGCGCGTTACTACTCTGAAGCGGCCACTCTAGTCAATGCTTGTGTTTATACCACTCTCTGCGCAGCATCGCTAAAGTCAGGCTAATCGCTCACCTCGTCCCTACCCACCCCCCAGTAATTTGAATTTCCGTAGGCGTGATTTAATTTAATGATTTTCTAATGGGCCGTGTTGTGACATCATTGCATGCGGAAAACAAACGCTGTAGCCCAAAGGAGCCGTTCGTTGTAGATCTTGAAAAGAGATTTTTTAAAAAATAAATACCTCCCTTTGGAGTGGACTTTGAGATTTGTAACTTTGTAGGTCTTTTTTATGCCCAAAGATACACACCACACTGACTAAATTCAAAAAGTGAAAAAGCATAATATCACCCCTTTAATAAAGGTCTTCTGATGTGAATCAATGCATTTGTGTGAGAAAAATATCCATACACGCATTCACGATAAAGTGGCGTTCCAGCAGATGGCATAGGACGTAGGCATAGCGTAAGCTCCGGTGAGGATATGCTAGTCTTGTGAGAACCAAGTTTTGTTTACAGCAAAGGAAAACCAGTCTCCTCTTGGTTTATATCAAAGCCAATTCGGTATAATTTATATTTATATAGAGATTTATAATTACAGTCTATAAAGTTTTAAATATGGATAATATTCTTTCACAAATGCATCGATTTACTACAGAAGACCTTTATTATCTGTGTGGAGTACTTTTTATGATGGATTGATGCACTTTATTGGACTTCAAAATCTCAACACCCATTCACTGCCATTATAAAGTTTGGAAGAGCCAGGACATTGTTTAATATAACTCTCCATACATACCTTGGCTGGTTTGAGGGTGGGTAAAAACTATCCCTTTTAGGGCTGCACGATTAATCGCACGATGTCGTGAGGCGCGTTTAGTCAATGAAGCCGGTACTTTGATTAGTAGTAAAGCTCCATCACGTGCGTTCAGC
>JAHKKF010502624.1:0-16818 GCA_019740295.1 Labeo calbasu
CTCAGTTGTCCTCAGTGTGAAAAGATGGATCTCAAAATCATACAGTCATTGTTGGAAAGAGTTCAAATACACAAAAATGCTGAAAAACCAAATAATTTATGGGACCTGAAGGATTTTTCAGAAGAACAGCAGGCAGTTTAACTGTTCAGGACAAACAAGGGACTCATAAACAACTATCACTAAACAAAAAAACACAGCTGTGGATCATTCAGGAAACAACACATTAAGAATCAAGTGTATGTAAACTTTTAAATGGTGTCATTTTTATATATATATATATATATATATATATTTTATGGACTATATGTGAATGTCTTCTACATGAAATATCTTATTCAGGTCCGTACTAAATAAAAAATAACATGCATTTTGTATGATTCCTCTTATTTTGGTAAAATAGTTAACATTTT
This sequence comes from Labeo calbasu, assembly GCA_019740295.1. Lineage (NCBI taxonomy): Eukaryota > Metazoa > Chordata > Actinopteri > Cypriniformes > Cyprinidae > Labeo > Labeo calbasu. Next base: position 411 of record JAHKKF010502624.1, read on the forward strand.
GCAGATTCTGAAAGGTGTATGCAAACTTTTGACTTTAACTGTATATATATTTGACTATAATAGAGCATAATTGAGCATACTTAATGAGAAAAATGGCTTTGTTTTATATTTGAAATAAGACTTTCTAAAACATCTGCATCTAACATACATTTTAGGCAATTTAATGGATTTTTAGCTGACTTTAAAAGGTAAAAAATAATATTTTTGCATGACATAATCAGCTAAAAATGTCCTAATTTAGGACCAACATCCAAAAACAATGCTAAAAAAAAAATGTGTGATTAGACTTCAGCCAATCCCCCCTTCCCCTCCAAAAAAATCCTAGTTACTAAAATACAGACCATGTGACAACTTCCCCGTGTGACAACTAGGCCTAAATACAAATAAGTTGGCATTATATGTGACCCTGGACCAAAAAAACAGTCATAAGTAGCATGGGTATATCTGTAGCAATAGCCAAAAATACATTGTATGAGTCAAAATTATCGATTTTTCTTTTATGCCAAAAATCATTAGGATATTAAGCAAAGATCATGTTTCATGAAGATATTGTGTAAGTTTCCTACCGGAAATATATCAAAAGTTAATATCTGATTAGTAAGAACTTAATTTGGACAACTTTAAAGGCGATTTTCTCAATATTTTGATTCCAGATTTTCAAATAGTTGTATCTCAGCCAAATATTGTCTTATTTTAACAAACCATACAACAATGGACGCTTATTTATTCAGCTTTCAGATGATGTATAAATCTCAATTTCAAATAAATTGACCCTTATGACTGGTTTTGTGGTCCAGGGTCACATATACTTACTACAATTCGATATTTTTCAACTAATACAAAACCAAACGCTTGGTTAAACCGTTTTACCCTCTTAAAAATAAAAATTGAAACTTTGAAAATGTATTTAATGTTCATCCAGATGCTCTAACCTCCTTTCCAGAGGTTTCTGTATGGAAACACCGCGTCCTCATCCTGAGCAGTACAGCAGATGCTCTTCAACGGGAGCTCTGAAAATACCCACCACGGACTATTAATAACCGTCAGATCCCTCACCTCGCCGAGTTCTCATATGAGGCTGTTTCCCAGCATCCCACTTGTTTATTTCCTGTGTTTCCTGACACCTGTGAAAATGGTCTTACTTCCTGTTGTTGTTGTGTCTGCCTCTGGGACAGGATTCAAAAACGGCTGGAATTTGTCAACTGACACACGTCACCACAGGACAGGACGGGAAAAGAGGAATGTCTCGCTTCCGTCACCGCAGCAGGTTAACAAAATGTCTTCGCTGTGGTAAACTTCACGTCACTGAAACATAAACAGGTTTATTGATGTGTTTCTGAACGACCTAAACTCCAGCTTTGTGGTTGTTTGATTAAAAATATCACAAAGTGTACATAGAGTTCATAAATATAATGATTATTCAACACTGAGAGTAATAAGAAATGTTTCCTAAGCAGCAAATCAGCATATTAGAATGATTTCTGAAAGATAATGTCACACTCACACAGTAATGATGCTTAAAATTCAGCTTTGCATCACAGGAATAAATTACATTTTAAAAAACATTCACAGAGAAACACTGCAATTTCACAATATTACAGATTTTACTGTATTTTTAATCAAATAAATGCAGCCTTGGTTAGCAGAAGAGACTGTACAAATCTTACAGACTCTAAAATTCCATTCTGTGACATAATTAGTTTAGATGTGTATATTTGGGTCACAAAAGGAAATAAAACAGCATGCACATTCAAGTCATTTCCATCTAGGTTTTTATGGTCAAAAAAGTCAGTAGCTCACCTTCCTGTCGAAGCTTATTTTTAGAGACCCATTCGGGAGCTTTTCTTGAGGATTTTCCTTCTTTTCATGCATTGTTTCCTCAACAGACACAGCAATTCTTTCCTCTATAAGCCACAATGAGCTTTAGTATGAGACACCTTTGACTTCATGGCAAGGCCTTTGAGTCTCATTAAAACTTGTGCGCACACACACGCAGACACACATGCTCTATGGGGACATTCCATTGACGTAATGATTTTTATACTATACAAACTGTATTTCCTATCCCTTTACTCTAAACCTACCCCTCACAGGAGACTTTCTGCTATTTCAGATTTTCAAAAAACTTCTCACAAGGTCAACATTTTTGGTTATTGCTATTACTATTCTTGTGGGGATATTTGGTTTCCATAATGTAGGGAGTGCCAGGTACGCACACACACATATTACACACAATTAATGAAAAACAGTACAGTATTTGCTCTTTCCAGAGCAGATCTAACAAAGCTAAACGAGGATATTTGATAAAATGTCAGACTGAATATACATCACTTTTACACACTACTATTATATAAAAACAGTTTACTTCAAAATATTTTAATAAAAACTATCTGTTGTACCATTCAAAAGTTGTCTGTCAGTAAGAGTTTTTATGTGCTTGAAAGATGTCTATTATGCCTACCAAGGCCAATTTATTTTATCAGAAATGCCGTAAAAACAGTAATATTGTGAAATATTATTGTATTTATAGCATCATTACTCCAGTCTTTAGTGTCATGTGATCATTCTTAGTTATTAAGTCAAATTTAACCTCACAATTCTGAGAACGTATCCGTCTTTTTCCCCTCAAAATTGGGCTTTGTAACTCATAATTCTGATAAAAAGTCAGAACTGCATAAAAAAAGTCAGAATTACAAGACACAAAAACTCAATTCTGACTTTTCTCAGAATTGCAAGCTTATAATCACGCAATTGTCAGTTTATAACGCAGTTGTGAGTTAAGTCAGAACTGTGAGATATAAACTCGCAATTCTGAGAACTTACTCTATTTCCCCTTCAAAATTGGACTTTATAATTCTGACTTTTTTTCACGCAATTCTAACTTTTTGTCAAAAAAAGTTAGAAATGCAAGATACAATCTCACAGTTCTCACAAAACTATTTTCTCAGAATTGAACTTTGACTTTTTTTCCTCAGAATTGCGAGTTTATATCGTGCAATTCTGACTTTACGATGCAATTGTGAGTTAAGTCAGATTTGTGAGATATAAACACGCAATTCTGAGAAAAAGTCAGAACTGTGCAAAAAAATGTCAGAATTGCACATAAACTCGCAATTCTGACTTTTTTCCTCAGAATTGCAAGTTTATATCACGCAATTCTGACTTTATAACGTAATTCTGAATTATTAAGCTCTATTTCTATTTCCAATCAAAATTGGATTTTATAACTCGTAATTCTGACAAAAAGTCAGAATTGTGTGGAAAAAGTCAGAATTGCAAGATACAAAATCACAATTCTAACTCTTTTCTCAGAATTGCAAGTTTATATTGCACAATTGTGACTTTTTTCTCATAATTCTGAGTTTATATCACGCAATTCTGACTTTATAATGCAATTGTGAGTTATTAAGTCAGAATCGAGAGATAAACTCACAATTCTAAGAAATTATCAGTGTTTTTTCCCTTCAAAATTGGACTGTATAACTTGTAATTCTGAAAGAAAGTCAGAACTGCAAGATACAAACTTACATTTCTGACTCTTTTCTCAGAGTTGCAGGTTTATATTCCAACTGTGACTTTTTTTCTCGCAGTTGTGAGGTATAAACTTACAATTCTGAGAACTTATGTCTTTTTGCCTCTCAAAATTGGACTTTATAACTCGCAATTCTCAGAATTGAATGAAAAAAGTCAGTATTGCAAGATAAAAACTCGCATTTGCGAGAAAAAGTCAGAATTGCACGTTTTTATCTTGCATTTCTGACTTTATATCTAACGGTTTCGAGTTTATATCTCACAATTCTGAGAAAAGGTCAGAATAGTGTGAAAACAAGGTCAAAACAGCAAGAAATAACCTTGCAATTATGAGAAAAAAATGACTGAATTGTGACATACAAACTTGCATTTGTGAGAAGAAAGTCAGAATTGTGAGATAAAATGTCGCAATTACCTTTTTTTTAAATTATTCCATGGTATAAACGGGCCTCCATTATAATTATTTGATGAAAAATAAGTGCAAAAATATATTTTTTATAACATTATAAAAGATCTTACTGCATTTCTGGATCAATTTAATGTGTCCTTACTAAATAAAAGTGTGAAAAATCCCATTTTACACCCAGCTATAAATATTGTTTCAAAAAACAATAAAAAAGTGGATTCAATCTCTTTAATGTTTAAATTGTAATAGCAGAAATTACACAATTGCATATGAAATAACAGAAAAGTTAGGATAGCATAGAATAGCAGAAACGTTACAAATTTTTGAAGCAACCCTGACTAAAGTTGTAGCTCATTGCACTTTATTTGACAGCTTTACAAAATGACAGAAATTATGACAAATTAAATGGATGAGAACAGAGATGTTGTTAGATAGATAGATAGATAGATAGATAGATAGATAGATAGATAGATAGATAGATAGATAGATAGATAGATAGAAAGATAAATATTTCTGAAAAAGGTCTCTTATACTCAACAAAAGCTACATTTATTTGATCAAAAATAGAGTAAAAACAGTAATATTGTGAAATATTATTACAAGTTAAAATAACTATTTTCTATTTAAATATATTTTAAAATGTAATTTATTCCTGTGATGCAAAACTGAATTTTCACTGAATTCTCTCATCTTCAGTGTTACTTTTGATACACCGATGCACCCTTGCTAAATAAAAATGTTAATTTCCTTAAAAAAAAAATCTTATTGACATCAAACTTTAGAACAATAGTTAGATAAAAATAACTAATAACATAATTTGCACAATACTGCACTGCTAGAGGATAGACTGATGTCATTTATTAATAATTACATTTCATTACACTCCTCCTAATATGAGTGACCATGACCCGGCCAAGACACAAAGCCTGCTGACGGAAAGACGGACGACAAGAGAGCGAGTTGAAGAGGTCTCTGATAACATAGATCTGCTCTGTGCTTCTCTCAGGCACGAATGGCGCTGTTCATCATTCCCCTGAGAACTGAGGAGCAGGAGTCCCGCGGCCAAACAAAGGCCTCGTTCGGAAAAACAGGAAGGAGTTGGTGAGAAATACCCTTTATCTGACTCCCCGAACACGTCAACATCGCCCTTCAGAAACAAAGGTGTACAAAGCACCTTGTAAATACGCCTGATTTACGGCAACGGACCGTGTTGATAAATTCGACGGCAACAGGTTGTTTATTAGCCTGGGCGAAGTGTATAACGGCAACCCGAACGACTGCTGGGTCGTGACCTTCGCAGAAATGAAGCGACGTCTGGGTCGTCCACTTCAACAACAATGAATCGGATGTCTAAATTTAGGAATAAATGCGCAGACGAGAAATTGATTAGATGTTTGGAATTCCACAGGCCTACAGAGTCGTGAAAACATAATAATTATGTCTTGAAGTGGCTTTGAAGCTGACAGCCAACTGTTCTGCACACAGACTGGTTACAAATGAACGCTTTGTGGAGACTTTTTGAAGGTTTCGAAGGTGTTTTAGGGTCACAGTGTGGTCAGTTTAAACTTGAATGACCTTTAAACCATTTCCCACAATCCTCTGGGGTCTCCGTATAATCTGTTAGGACTGATGGGTCAAGCTTTGGCTGGTTAGTATGGCTCTGTTAGCCGCCTGCTGGTAGATTCTCTAACTACACCGTCTGCAATGCTGATTCAGTTGTATTCTGATGAAATAAAAGTTTTGTTATAGAAATATTTAAGCATATTATAGAAGATAATTACTGTTTAAACCTTTGATGTCTGTATTTTTTAATTTTTCTGTCAGAAGATTTTTTTAATGCTTAAGGCTACATTTAATCAAAAATACAGTAAAAACAATAATATTAATGGCAGATTCTTTAAAAAACAGTGTTAATGAATGAATGCATAAATAAATAAACAGATGCCAGATTAAATACTACTTCCTGTACTTAAAGTAATATTGTAATTTTTATTATGTTATTAATTATCAGGTAATTCTATTTAAAACATAACATTGGAATTTTTTTAATAAAATATATTTTTTATTCAAATAGTATTCATTTCTTTAAAAAATCTTACTGAACTTACTAAATAAAAAATAAAAAATAAATAAATAAATGCCAGATGAAATACTATTTTCCGTACTTAAAGTAATAATGTAATTTATTATGTTATTAATTATCAAACAATTCTTTTTAAAAAGTAATATTGGCAATATTGTTTTTAAAATACAATATATCTTTTAAATTTATAAAAATATATTTTTTATAAAAATAGTATTCATTTCTTAAAAAAAACCTTACTGAACTTATTGAATAAATAAATAAATAAATAAATGCCAAATTAAATACTATTTCCTGTACTTAAAGTAATAACGTAATTTTTATGATGTTATTAATTATCATATAAATCTGTTTTAAAAAATATTTGAAATATATTTTTTTATGCAATATACTTTTTAAATATAATAATACATATTTTTTAAAAAATAGTATTAATATCTTTAAAAAAAATCTTACTGAACTTACTGAATGAATGAATAAATAAACAAACAAACAAACAAATAAATAAATGCCAGATTAAATACTATTTCCAGTACTTAAAGTAATAATTTCTCATTTGTATTATGGTATTAATTATCAGGCAATTCTATTAAAAAAAATAATCTTTTTATAAAATATACTTACATATATACTTATAATATATTGTTTCAAATATATAATAATATATTATTATAAAAATTTTTATTCATGGTAATGTACATTTTTCCCAATCATTAATGGTAGATTCTTCACCAAAAAAAAAGATACAAAAATAAATAAATAAATTAGCAGATTAAATACTATTTTCCATACAAGTAATAATGCAATTTTTATTAGACTATTTAATATCAAGCAATTCTATTAAAAATAGTAATATATAAAATAGATATAAAATACTTTTTGATAAAACATATTTTTTAAATACACAATAATATATTTTTTTTATAATTTTTTTTTTTTTATAAAAAATCATTACGAAAAAAAGATTAGGTCGAAAAAAAAAGTATTAATTTCTTTCAAAAAACCTTATATTTAAAAATAGTAAAATATAAACATATATTTTTCCCCAATCTACTGTACATTATATAGGTTAAATAACCTTAACCATAAGTATATTTTTAAGAAAAAAAAATAATATCTACAAGTATTTAAATAACCCAAAATATTTGGGTTGTTTTGAAAAACTATATTTTAACCTGCATGAATTTTAGTATACAGATCCAAAGTCTATATGACCATCTTTTCCTGTCTAATTTCTGCCATTCTGTCACATAAAATCAGCAAATATTGATGTTTCCAATGCGAGGCTGTTCATCACGTAGCCCTTTGTTTTTATAAAAGACACATGGTTCTTATCACTGTTTGGAAAGAACAACATATCCCATCACAGAGTAGTATAGATGTCAGTGTTGTTCTTGTTTCAGCACGGGGTGTGTGAGAGAGTGAGAGATGAGCGTGTGAGCTGTTGTTCTCACCAGCAACTCTTATCTGTCCGGAAAGAAAACAAAATCATTTCACAAACAAGATGAAACACACAAACAGCTCATTATGTCTGAGGAAATAGTTAACAATTATATCAGATGCATGCACTATACGCCATCTAAAACTATTTTAAACAGTGTATTGCTAATTCATTTAGAATTAATATGATTATATAAACATTTACACTTACAAAAATTAGTGCAAGATCATTAAAAAGAACTAATGATGGGCAAAATGGTGATTAAAAAAGTATGAGTATTTGTAGGAACTAAAACATGCAGTTTCTCCTAAACGTTAACCTAAAATATTGATAAACTATACACCATTGACTTTAATTTAAACAGTGAGGTTTTACAGAGTACATATAATTTATGCCCTGTATCAGTTTTTTTAGCAGTGAAAATACTAGGTGTGTCACAAACACTAGTGACTAGTGACAAGTGACCGAACATCATAATCAATAATAATTACAGTACATAATTAGATCAATACAGTAACTCAGATGTTTTATCTTTACTCTCACACAACCATGTTATCAGGTACATATACTACCATTCAAAAGTCGCTATGATTTTTTAATGTTTTTGAAAGGAAGCTCACCTAGGCTGCATTTATTTGATTAAAAATACAATAAAATCAGTAATATTTCAAAATATTATTATAATTTAAAATAACTGTTTTCTATTTTATTATATTCTAAAATGTAATTTATTTCTGTGATACAAAGCTGGATTTTCAGCATCATTACTCCAGTATTCAGTATCACGTGATCCTTCAGAAATTATTATAATATTTTTTTCAGGATTCTTTTTTTAATAGTAATAGTAATAATGTTTTTTTAGTCCTTTAGTGAGAGTGAATCAAGAGTGAGTTATTTCACTTCTCGTCACTGGGGGGCACTAATGTCCAAGATATATGTTTTAAGATTTCATTTCTCACTTCAACTTTTTTCCCTATAAATAGCAGGCCTACAGAACAAACAGTATGTTTTATAATAATTAGTTAATAATTAAATGTTTAGTACGCTGGAAATAGAAGCAAAGAAAATGGGATGAGGTTAATTTAATAAATGAATAAGAAAGATGGCATGACAAACTTTTGGTTATGCACAATTTCATACTGTAGCCCTGGTTTTGTTTTTTGTAAGTATGTGAAGCCATTGCACAATTTCCATAAAATTGCTGTGACAGGATGTTAGGTGTTTGGGAAAATGTGTTTGCCTCTTTTATTTTGAATTTGTCTTATTTTTCATGTTAAAACTTGTCCGTTATTTATGATGCCCAGATAGAAGACGCACAGAAAAATTTCTGTACAGAATTTTTTGGGCGGGGGTTGGGGGGGGGTCTGCTAAACAGAAACTGCTGCTAAATTGTTTTTCGATCAGCAACACTTTTGAAACACTCAAAATAAGGCAATTATAAAATCAACAGAGTGTGCTGACCCGTGACAGCACCTGTCAACGCGAGCAAACCCTCAGCTTTGATACTTAAGTCCCCGCTTGTCCCAACATGCCTGGCCTGTCAGTGGATCGCTCTAAACTGACTCCAGATCCTTTCTTAGGATACCTCAAAAACCCTTTTAATCCTGATTAGTTGAATTATAAATTTGAAAATAACTCAAAATGTCAATGTAAGAGCCCTTTATGCAAACCCAGGTTCAGGTTTCACACTTATAATCAGGAAATAAGTGTCAGAAACTGATTTGAGAAAAGGCGCACACCTCAACCCCCAAAAAATCCCTACAGCTGTCTTTTTCACTATGGGCGACGTTGCATATTATTGCCGCATTTCACCCCCTAGTAGCAGACAAATGGACGTTTCACAGGTTGTGAAGAAGCCATTAGTTTATTCACCGTGATAAAAACATAATAAGCCTATTCATAACAACACATTTACAGAATTTGTGTTTAATAAATTATGTTTTAGTCGACTAATGTTAGTGGACTACTTAAATAATTTGGATTAGATTACACCCATCTATGGACGCTACAGTTTCTTCCCTGGACGCGACAAAGCGACCTTTGCAAATCATTTGAATATTGTGTCATTACGTCATAAACAGAACGTGGTATCAGAGAACGTGGCGTACCTGAGATTATCACTGTCATATTTGTATGTTGTTGTTCCAGCCGCGACGTCGCGGAAATAGAAACCGTTTCTAAAGTAGAAATTTCGCATGTCATTGTCGCGGCTAATTAGGACAAAAACTCATATTAACATAGAAGATGTTCGTCGCGTGTAGTTAGGACAAAGTGCAACTCGCACTAGTTTATTCGCGGGATGTTTTTCGCGTCACTCGCACTAATAAACGTTTAAACATAAAAACAATTAAAAAAAAAAACATTTTTTGATACAACCGGATATGTTAAACCGGACGTGTCAGTAAGCTCTTCACTTACGATTGGCTTGCGCGACAATGTGTTATGTCAATTTTCGCTCGAGTTGAACATTTTTTAACTTGCCTGGAAGATGCGATTGAGGCGAATTTCACACTTTCGTATTCGCATCGCCCCGCAGGAATTAGGGTCTATTCATGTCTTTGCATTGACTTTTGTGTCACTCACACGAATAAAAACATAAAAACTCTTAAAAAAAAAAAAAAAAAAAAAAACCTTCAGATTCAACCAGAAATGTTAAATTGAACATATCAATAAACTCTCCACTGATTGGCTTCCGCGACAACACATCAGGCGAATTTTCCACTTGAGTTGAAATTTTTTAACTTACTTGGAAGACGTGATTGAGGCGTATATCGCACTTTCGCACATCGTCCGTCACAAATTTGTGTCTAGTCGCGCCTTTGCATTGACTTTGTATATAATGTACTCACGCGAATAATTAATTCCACTTTTGATGTGCACACACCATCAGGGACTTGAATCTCAAAATGAATCCGAAAAATTCTCCACGCAACTCCTGTACTATGTGTCACTGAAAATGAATGACTTCTGATTTGTCAGAAATAAAAAAAGGTGATTAAAAAAGTGGCTTTACATTAAAGAATGGATCCAGAAAATCAAAGACCAGAATATCATAGCATTTGGCTCTTTGAACTTGGATTAGACATAAACCATTTAGAAAAACACCCATAATGCCTTAGCAACACCATTGCAACTCCCTGGAAACCACCCACATCACCCATCATTGCATCATTGCAACATGTTTTGCTCAGATAAGCTCCAAATACATTTTCATAACAACAACAACAAAAATAAATTAAATTCAAATTCAGATCCAAAACCCAACCTAGAGCCAAAACTAAACCTAAATCAGAACAAGATTCATATTTAAGTTCATCTAGTTATCCCTTGATGTTGCTCTAGGGTGTAAAACACTGGTGACCCTCAAGGTTCTATATTGGGACCTTTTTTATTTTATTTTTTAACATTAAAAGCTACTTTTATTCATGTTGAATAAATAAGAAGACATCTATTTTGTCTTTTATGAAACTTTACCATTCAAAACCCCAGCAGAGATGGAGTCTACCACCTATTTCACGTGTCAGGGCATTAGAGAGGTCAGGAACTGTGGAATGTGTCAACACTCAAACTATCACCACACAAGCAGATTCCTCTCGACTCCCAGCTTGGGTAAACATGGAGCTTCATCTCGTAGGGACAAACATCTCTCAGGATCTCTCCGTTCTCAGCAGTCTTTTCCTTAGTGTGCCTCAGAACAATTTATAAGGGTCTGCTGTGACCTCTGACCTGACCTGACTTCAACTCTGTGTGCATCGGTGACCAACCCATCGCAATGACAGTAAGGTTACTCCTCTGGGGCTCAGAGTCTGTGAGAAATGGAGGATGAATCTTCAGACAGACACGCACACGCAGGAAAACATTTGCACATGGGAATAGCAACACGATTTGTGATGTTTACAGCTGGTGGAACAGATGCTTATGGATGTACATCATAAGGTCAACTAGGTCTCGTGTTTGTCATTTTATAGAGAAAAACTGCTTTTCAAGATAAAGGGGAAACAAAAATCTGAAAATATGGACATTTTTGAATGTCTGACATATTTAGACATTCTTAATATAATTTCAAATGGCGCAAAACCCTGCTGAAAGTCTTATGCCAGCCCAGCTGTTGGTTTTTCATGCCTGAACAGTAGTAGGAAAGCATCTATTATTTTAGCATCCAATTACAAAGACACATGCCCTGAACAAACATGGCATGCGTTTGCCTGCCCTCCCCCATTTGTCCACAAACACAGAGAGGAGATTGAACCTGACCAACTGTTCTGGACACATTATCCTCCTCAAATGAGCCTGCTGGAGATCTCTTTCTGCAGGTCTGGTTCTTTTTATAGGACTGGTGTGACGGATAAATCTACAGCGCAATGTAGAAGAGGCCTATGGGGTATCTTTATGAGCACAAAGGGAGAACAAACTTATTAATGGCTTGATAGATGAATTCAGAGAAAATCTAAGTTCTTTAGCCCACTTATTTGTTGTTAGGAAGCTCACTTTTGAGCTATTTTGCTTCCAGAACATACTGACTTGTAAAAAAAAACATACAAATACACATTTAAGTGTTTATAAGACTCTATATATTTGCTTCCTCAGCTGAACAGATTTGAAGAAACTGAGCATTACATCACTTGCTCACCAATGGATCCTCTGCAGTGAATGGGTGCCGTCAGAATGAGAGTCAAAATAGCTGATAAAAACATCACAATAATCCACAAGTAATCCACACCACTCCAGTCCATCAGTTAGCATCTTGTGAATCGACTCTTATTCTGACAGCACCCATTCGCTTCAGAGGATCTATTGGTGAACAAGTGATACAATGCTCAATTTCTCCAAATCTGTTCAGATGAAGAAACAAACTCATCTACATCTGAGTACATTTTTAGCAAATATTTTTTGCATTTATAAAAGCATTTTTTTCATAACACTAGAAGGCACCTCAGAGACTTAATGTCAAAACTGACTGGATCCTAATATAGCCAAGAATCTAATGAGTACAAATGGTGTTCAATAAATAATGAGTCTTTGTGCTTCAAGAGTTCAAAAATTCAAACCTTCCATCATAAGTCAGATTTTCCAATGGTTGGTCACCACGGCAACAGTTTGATGATCCCAATAAGCTGTGACCTCTGTCTCTCCTTGTGCATTGTGGGAAATAGACTATCAGCAGCTGTTGCACAGTGGGTGACTTCTGCACTCCATCCAGCATGGCTGGCCAATGTAACCACAGTGATTAATTATGACACAGAGATCTGGAACGTCTTGAGTGGACGGCACACGGCGCCAATGAAACGGGGCAGATCTCCATCTGGATACAGAAGAAGGTTAATATTTTTAATTGCTGCAACCATGATATGGATATTTATACTTTTTATTTTACATTAAGGTCATTGTAGCATAAACTGACTTGACCAGAGTTTTTACAGTCTCACGCTGCAATAAAATTTGAGGCATCAGCCCAGAATAAACAGCTTCAAAATAATTTAAAGTTCGTTTTAAAGAGTTAAAGTTAATGTTGTAAGATGTTCTTACCCAATGGGCCATAAAAGCAGGTCAGAGTGATAATTGCAACCAAATGTTTGTGAGGCAGTGTATTCACAAAGGATAAATTTATCAAACCCACAAGTGAATGTTGTTATTTTTACTTTCAACTTTTTACTGACTGAATAAGGTTTTCCAGAAGCCTAAATCTTTAATTTGCTGTTTTTCTGTTATATTCCATTATATATATTTCCATTAATAAAAAATGGAAAATAATAGAAAACGTGCATCATTAAAGACTGTACAAGGTTTCTTTTTTTTTTGGTACGATTTAGACCCAGATCCAGACCCAAAACCAGATCCAAAACTGTGTTCTGATCCAAAGTCAGATTCAAATCCATACCTAAATCTAAATTCAAAATTACATTCAATGGGCTGACATCAGATTTTATTTATATCGAGATACAAATTCAAACACATATTCACATTTAAATCTATATTCAGTTCCAGACCCAAACCCAGAAACAAATCTGTGTTCAGATCCAAAATAAGATTCGAAACCACATTTAAATTTACACCAAGATCCAAAACTATATTTAAAGGCCTGACATCAATCAGATTTCATTCAGAAACAGATCCAAATTCAAACACATATCCACACTGAAATCTAGATCTAATTTCAGACCAAAAACCAAATCCAAAACTGAGTTCAGAATCAAATCCTCATTTAAATTTACACCAAGATCCAAATCTATATTCAAAGGTCTGACATCAATCAAATTTAATTCAGATCCAGATCCAAATGTAAACACAAATCCACATGTCAATTTAGATCCAGTTCCAGATCCAAAACTGTGTTCAGGTCTAAAGTCACATTTAAATCCACATTAAAATTTACACCCAGATCCAGACCCAAAACTATATTCAAAGGTCTGACATCAGTCAAATTTAATTCAGATCCAGATCCAAATTCAAACATGTATCCACATTTAAATTTAGAGCCAGATCCAGACCCAAATCCAGATGCAAATCTGTGTTCAGATCCAAATTCACATTTCAATCAACACCCAGATCAAGATCTAAAACTATGTTCAGATCTAGATTCAGATCCAAAACCACATTAGAATCCATATTTAAATAATGCCTCTATATCCACATCCAGATCCAAAACATTCAAAGGCCTGGCATGAGTCTTATTTAATTCAGATCCATTTCCAAATTTAAATACATATCCACATTCAAATCTAGATTCAGATCCCAAAAATCTGTGTTCAGAGCCAAATTCAGATTCAAATTCACATTTAAATCTACACCCAGATCCAGATCAAAAAACAATATTCAGATTCAGATTCAGATAGAAAGTCACATTTAAATCACACACCCAAATCCAGATCCAAAATATTCAAAGGCATGGCACGAGCTAGATTTAATTCAGATCCAGTTTCAAATTCAAATACAAATCCACATTCAAATTTACACCCAGTTACAGACCTCCAAAAACATCAAAATCTGTGTTCAGATCCAAATTCAGATTTAAATACACTTTTAAATCTACACCCAGATTCAGGTCAAAAACCTGATCCAAAACTATGTTCAGAACCAGATTCAAATCCATATTCAGATTCAAATCCACATTTAAATCTAGAACCAGATTCATATCCAAAACTATATTCAGTTTCAAATTCAGGTCAATACTGATATCCAGATTCAGATCCCAAATCAGATCCCATTTGATTCAGATTCAGACCCCATTAGCCCATTACTGAGCATCAATTTATACAAACCTAAGATAAACAAATTCAAGTATATTCTGGTGTTGTGTATTCAAAGGTCTGGTGTGAATCAGATTCAGATTTTTCTATGGATGTTCATGGTACATACAGAATGCAAGTCCTGTGTAAAGATGATGGGCCTTACACACTTGGCACAGTGCCAGCCACCAGTCTCAAAGCTGTAAAAAACTCAATAACTCACACTAGCAGTAATAAAGTCTACAACAGCCATCAAACCCTCCCTCTCTCTCTCTCACACACACACACAAACACACACATGTCTCTTTCTCCCGTCTGACTCTATCCACTTGAAACTGTACAGCAATCTTGTCGAAATGAAGAGAAAACACTACAGTTTAAAAAACCATCTCAAGCAATAGAAAAACATTCTGTCCTGATCAACAGAAGCTTTTAAAGTTTCTAGAATCAAAGAATGTTGTTTTACATTTCCAGCTGACCACATCATTAATTCCACTCTCATGTTTCCTCCAGTCTTACATGCACACTTTCTGTCCACACAGTATTTGGCCACTGGGTTTAATTTAAAGATAATCTTCTTTCTTACACAGCACTTGATTTAACTTTGCTATGACATCTTCTTATTTCCAGCACTGACATTGTTTTCTCCATCTTGGATTACAGCAGCATTTATTTTTGCTTACATTTTCTTATCCCAAAGACACTTTTCAGTTTAAAGCATTGTGGAGCTCCACCTTGCTGCCACAATATGTTTGATGGTTTGATAAGAAAGTCATGAAAGGCGATCCTCAGGAATGCAATCGGGTGTCTGTTGTTAGACGCCTGTTTGAAGTGCCACTATATGACAGACAGATCAAGCCCCAATTCAGCTGGAATACTAAAGAGTCTCGTTTAGTCATAACACTGTAGGGACTTTTCTGGCAAATGTCTATACTTTAATTAAACCAAAGCAATTCAGAGTCAACTTTGATCAGATTTTAGTCAAAATAAAAGAAGATTGAGCCCAGATACTTTTTTTTTAATTTAAACAGTTTGCATGTGTTGCAATGAAAGAATGAATGAATGAATAAGTAAATAAACAAATACCCCTTTCAAACTTTAACCTCAATTATTTTTTTCATGAACATTGATATTATTTTTATGATTACAAAGCACATTTGGTGGTTCTCATACATACACACACACACACACACACACACACATATATATATATATATATATATAATTACTATATTATTACAATTATACATTTGTAAATTATATATATATATATATATGTAATTACTGCATTTGTAAATTACATAATTCTACAATATACAAATAATTTGTAAATATATATATAGAACAATTATTTGTTTTATTTAATTTATATTATATATACATTTATATTTATATAAATATATATATATACACACAAATTTGTGTATACTGTATATATATAATATATATATAAATTTGTAAATATATGTATATAAATATATATTACAATAATATAATATATAAATATTTTTATATATTAATATTTTTATATATAAATAATTTAAATATTTGTGTGTATATAAACATATTTACATTAATTGTTTTATTTTATTTATATTTATAATGTATATACATACATTGTATGTTCATATATAAATAATTATATGTATTTCATTTATATTTAGTTTATATAATATTACTATATTATTACAATTATATAATTATAAATTTGTTAATTATAT
>JAHKKF010502627.1:0-18792 GCA_019740295.1 Labeo calbasu
CTTTTCACACTGAGGACAACTGAGAGACTCATATGCAACTATTACAGAAGGTTCAAACACTCACTGATGCTCCAGAAGGAAACACAATGCATTAAGAGCCAGGGGGTGAAAACTTTTGAAAAGAATCAAGATGTGTTCATTTTACTTATTTTGCCTAAATCTCTCTCTCTCTCTCTCTCTCTCTCTCTCTCTCTTTTTTCATTTAGTACTGCCTTTCAGAAGCTACAGAAGATAAATGTTTCCCAGAAGACAAAATATGTTACATTTAATGCATTGTTTTTCCTTCTGAAACATCAATGAGTGTTTGAACCTTCTGTAATAGTTGCATATGAGTCCCTCAGTTGTCCTCAGTGTGAAAAGTTGGATCTCAAAATCATTCAGTCATTGTTGGAAAGGGTTCAAATACACAATTTTTTTTTGAACAGCAGCAGGCAGTTTAACTGTCCCAAATAAGGGACACATGAACAAATATCACTAAACAAAATAATAATAATAATAATAATAATAATAATTATTATTATTGTGGATCAGTTGTGGATCATTCAGGTAACAACACAGTATTAAGTATCAAGCGTATGCAAACTTTTGAACAGGTTCATTTTTATTAATTCAACAAATTAATTAACTAACTTGTCTTGTGGACTATATGGAAACATTTTTTTATGTGAAATATCTTATTCAGGTCAATACTTAAAAAAATAACATGTAGTTTGTATGATTTTGGTAAAATAACTAACATTTTACAGATTTTGCAAGGTGTATGTAAACTTTTGACCTCAACTATGAATGTACTATTAATATAATAATGTAATAATATTGAAACTTTTGTACTTTTGTATTGATCCCAAACTTCTGAATAGCGTATAAAAACATACATGCAATTTAATTTGAAATGTCTATATATATATATATTACATGCATATTGTGCATTGTACGTGTATGACTTAACAGTTTAATCATGATTGAATATGCAGAAAATAGAATTTTAGACTAAACAAGAGGGAGTGTCACAGATAGTATGAGTAAGTAATAAAACACTCAGTTGTTTTTACAGTTTTAACTTCTTTTTACAAAATGTTTGCTTCGATTTTTAACAAATAAATGCCTCTTGCTTTTGTATTTTAATCTAATCCAATGAGATTCAAACCCAGATAGGTTTGGAGGTCACCGAATGATCAAATGCAACATAATAACCATCCCGGGCTCTTAGTGATGCTGAATGAGCCGTATGAGAGCAGCATGTGGTCATATTTCAGACGGTGAGATCACACACTGACTCACAGCCTCAGCTATGGCCGGCTTTCATTCAGAAGCAGAAGTGCTGAGACTCACACACGGTTCCCAGAAGCTCTGAATCATTTCCACAATGGTGATGATGGAAGTCAAATCAACACAGGTGTCCCTCAGCCGTTCTATTCAGCCATTAGATAATGTCTTGCTGTTTGATCACTAATAATAGGAGACTCCATAAATTATCCCTGCATGACTAAGAAGGGATTTTTACAGCATAACTCCATATACAGTAAGCACGGCAATGAAGTGAATAATTCCATATAAGAACAATATCAGATGTTGAACAGACTGGGATGGATGTTGCTCATATGCTTACAGATATTCATCTGACTTCTTTTCTGATTAAACTTTTTAACTTTTGTAAGTGACGTTTCACGTTTGTAGTCGTGTGTAAATAGACAAATAAATAAATGAATAAACGTTTGTACTAAGTTTAAGTACTAAGACTGTTTATGATAGATTGCTCCTAAGTCCCGGATAAAGGTACTTCCTTCGTACTAATACAGCAAGTCATTCAGCTGCAACCAATCAAAAGCTGCCCTTATGCGTTCCTCATTAATATTCATTAGCTTAGGGAAACCGTTAAACGTGTCGAATGGTGGCGTTTGACTGGTTTAATTACTAGTTCATCGATTTACATTGCTCAGTCACTGTTGCTAACCTTATAAATAAGCAAATAAGTACGTCAACTCGATTGTGAAATCTTGAAAATTCACTATTCGCGATTACAGTACAGTACAACAAAGGTAACACAGGATTACACTTTCTCAGACATTCTTTCTGTATTTCCCCTCAAACGTTAAACATTATTGTGAGTAGACTTTATCCCCTAGCTGTGATGAAGGCTTCGTTATTAAATTCATACAGTGTGTTTATGAGTAATGCTGAATCACGTAGATGATTCAGGTCGTCTGGCTCCAGCTCACTGCTGCTTATTGTGTGATTTGTATTATCATAGTGTGCTGTAGATATTATAACCTCACGATATTTGAGCCCAGAGGCAGGACAGACTCTTTGTGTCTGCTTCACACGCTTTGAAGTTTGTTGATGACACATCACATGTGGCATCAGTCCACACTTATGCCCTGTTTGGGGTAAAATACAAGAGCAGATCCTCCCCTGGTCTGCTTTTTATAGCAGCTTGGTGCTTTTTACATTGTATTTTAATATAATCCGTTTTTTAAAGCACCTAATGTTTTTGTTTGTGATAGTATTTTAAGTTTTTGTCTTTTTACAGTGTTTATAGAGATAAGGAAGTTCATCTGCTCTTTTGCTGTTATACAACGAATTTAGATTAAAAAAATAATAATAATAATAACTAGGAAATATATGCTTTTTAAGCATGTTTACTCTACATGAATCTATCTATAGAAACTATCATTAATTACAGCAGAGCTTCATTACTTTAGAAGCATCTGAAAACAGGCCTGTGTGTGAACACATAATAATACAAACCCATGACTCCAGTGCTCCATCTGCTGGGGAAAAAACTGTATTATACAATGATACCAAAGCACAACCCATTTTTTTTTTTCTTTTTTTCCCCCCACTTTCAAGTCCTACATTAGTTAACATTTTAGGTTCATAAAACAAACAAAAAAGGTTCATCAAAGTTGTCCTAAAACAAGAACAGGTATTGTTTTGGTTTTAGGACAACTTTGATGAAAGGTTGTGATTGACTTCAAATGTTGAGTACTGTATATTAGCAGAAACTTTTTTAGTCATTTATCATATTTGAAAGCTACTATGTTAAACATTTAATAAGCCTGAGGTGCAAATTATTAGTTTCCTGGTTTTGTTTATGAATTAGGCTATTAATGACAAATGCAGAATGTGATCAATTTTGTAACATCTGTGAAATAGTACTAAAATACTACTAAAACACATTACATATGTACATAAAACATACCTTACTTATATAGATTTATCATTATGTAGTGTTGTGTGTGTGTGTGTGTATGTTTTAATTATTGCTGTATTTTCACTGGAAAAAGTAATAAGAACTAACCAGCTATTTAAATACTAACTTGTTTACTGGTCTACTGTATAAAAGCACTAAACTATTATACATATCATTTTCAGTTTAATTCAAATTTAAATATTAGATGAAAGACCTAAACTTGACAAAAATGAGAAAAGTTGCCTTGACAAATAAGTGGAATACATAAGTCTAATCCTAAGTACTAAAATGACTAAAACTGAACTAAAACTAAAGCTACAAACTTTATAAAAGCACATTTCTAGATCTTCAGATATGGTTACTCCATTACGCTTAATAAAAATGACACAAGCACATAACAAAAATACTAAAATTAAAACGGAGAATATAAAAATAAAAGGTAATTAAAAATATGAATAAATTATATAGTACTATAAAGTTTACACTACCAGTCAAAAGTTTTTGAACAGTAAGATTTTTAATGTTTTTTAAAGAAGTCTCTTCTCACCACAAGCCTGCATTTACAGTATTTGATCCAAAGCACAGCAAAAACAATACAATTTTGAAATATTTTTACTGTTTACAGAACTGCTTTCTATTTGAATATATTTTCAAATGTAATTTATTCCTGTGATTTCAAAGCTGAACTCCAGTCACATGATCCTTCAGAAATTATTCTAATATTATCGAATTTTAGAATATATTCAAATAGAAGCAGTTATTCTGTATTGTAAAAATATTTCACAATATTACTGCTTTTACTGTATTTTGGATCAAATAAATGCAGGCTTGTTGAGCAGAAGAGACTAAAATATATTAATAATCTTACTGTTCAGAAACTTTTGACTGGTAGTGTATATAATATTAAGAATATACCATATGATAATAAAATAACACTGCACTAGCATTCATTCCATTATTGCTCTAAAGCAAATAATAACATATTTAAGTCAATATTTAAGACTAACCTGGTTAAAACAACGTAGATTAGACTTGGTAGAATAACACAACTTGAGATCATTTTTCTTAAAAAAAGTTTATTAAACGTTGGATGATAATTTAATGCTGGGCTGCTGTGTTAGACTCAGAGTAAAGTACAGAGATTATCAGGAAAGGCAAAAGGTTCAGGAGAAAAGGCACTTACAACAAACACGCCGTTCTTTAGAAACGAGGGAAGGAAACATGATCTTATGTTAACGAGCAGAAACTATTGAATAAATTCCTTTCAGAACTGAAGAGGAAATAAGATTCTAACACGTCTAATACATGCAGATAACAACGTGGCAAATAAATACATCAAAAAAGCACTCGCCTTCTACTATTAACATGACTGTTACCTGATGTTATTCATCTAACAAACTAAAGTTAGAAAAATAGCATAAATATATAAACCAGACAGCAAATCCACGGACACATCGAGTTCACATACATCTCTTGACACTATACATTATAAAACTCTTTATGAAAAATAACTCTTTATAAAACACGCACGGTAAACTCAGAGCAAGATCTGCAAACAAATCCATTGTTAAGTGCTTCAAATCTCCTTCAGTCTTATGACACATCCGAGCATTTTAAGCAAACTCTTTGTCTACAAAATACTCTTTTAGCTTCAAAAATATCTGAGATCATTGGTTGATCGTGGCTTGATTGTGATTAATTAGATGGTGATCTTTCTATAGCCCATCCGTTTATTAAAAATGGCTTTAAAGCAGTTTTCCTACCAAAAACAAATTGATCATGTCATTCATATCAGATACTTTTGTTCTTTTTGTTTAACAAAAATGAGTTATTTTGACACCATTCCACACCAAAAGGAGTTTTTTGATATTGATAAAGTATGGAAGTCATTGGTTACCATCAATTATTTGGTTAACAGTATTCTTCAGAATATCTTCTGTGTTCAACAGAAGAAAGAAACTCGTCAAGGTGTGGAACGACATGAGGGTGAGTACATGATGTCAAAATTTTCATTATTTGCTCATTTGGGGTGAGTTACTAGCTGCGACTCTCTGATTGGTGGAATTTTCTGTAGAGCATCATGGGTAATGTAGTTTTTCACCAGGGATTCCACTGCTACACACAGAAATAACGCAAACTGATGGCTTTAACAAAATCATATACCTTCGACTAACAACTTCTGTCTGTTTTTGAAGGTTTATAAGTTATTGTTAAAAATCAATTTCCCTATGCAGAACATGAATGGCAATTTTACTTCCAGGACCTGACTGTTGTGCTCTAATACATGCTTGACTGTAGCTGCACGTTCAAACGTGATTATTCGAGTATTCAAGCCTCTACCTAAGCTGCTGTGTGGACAGGACATTTCGAAACTCACATCTGTAATTAAAGGGGTCATATGATGTTGCTAAAAAGAACATTACTATTTGTATTTGGTGTAATGCAATGTCGTTTGAGGTTAAAAAAAACACATTATTTTCCACATGCTGTACATTGTTGTTGCTCCTCTCTGCCCCGCCTTTCTCAAACGCGCCGATTTTTACAAAGCTCATCGTTCTGGTGTTCTCTGATTGGCCAGCTATCCGGTGCATTGTGATTGGCCGAATACCTCAAGCGTGACAGAAATGTTACGCCCTTTACCATGTTGTGACGCTGTGCGACGAAACTAAAACAATAAAACCTATTATAAACATTTGTTGCATCCAGTAAGGACATAATTACTGATTATAATGACTCATACTGTCTTTTTAAACATAACACCATGTCTGCATTTCTGATCGTAGAAACGGCAAACAACAAGCACTACCCTACACTGCACAAAACTTGCATTTGAAAAGTCAGTAGCAAATTCTTTAAATATGAAAATGTACTTACAGGCTGTGAGTCAGAAGTGCCAGACTGTGCAAAGTTGGAATTGCCCCACTTTATAGTGTGCACAGCCGGCATTGTAGGTTACTCTCTCAGGTTCAGGAAACAATCCTCCGTAAAATGCGCTGCTCGAATATTTGCGTTGTAACTTAACCACTGATTTTTGTACTCACTGAGGCCAAACAAAGTACTTTCACTTTTGCAAAAAAAAACGCAGCGTCTCCACAACATGGCGGCGGGTGCAACAATACTACAGCGAGAATAAAAGAGCCACCACCTTTCATTGTGTGTACATTTGGGCGGTGTTATGCAAATCTTCCCACACCGTGATGTAGATTTTGTGTTTGAATGAGCCATTTTAGCAAGGCGAGTCTTAACTTTATGGACTTTTTTTTTTAGAATATCTAAAAAAAAGACTTCAATCTTTGCAACTTTACAAATCTTATATATGCACGAACAGCTTGTAACACTCCAAAGACAAGGAAAACATGAAATCGCATCATATGACCCCTTTAAATGCGGTTGTCAATCCACAACACAGATTTTGGGTGACATCTGTCTTTACGGGTGTTGATGTTCTGGACTCATCAGTGGGAGGAGCTTCGGTCGTTGGCCACATCCTGTAGGCGTCTGAGCAGAGCAGTCTGATTCTCCTGGCAGAGCCTTTTGGCGGGAGACTGCTGTTCTTCCTCCAGGGCGATACTTCGCTTTTTGGTGGGCGTCTCGCCCGTTCGGATCATGCTGTTAATCTCTCGCAGCCGCTGTGAGATAAAGTGAAAAATAGTTTGAGAACTACTTTTTGATGAACCTGAAGAATGAATCTGAACAGGAAATGTTTTTACGTTGGATGGGCTGGAGCTGACGTAGTAGAAGATCTTGTCTCGAGGAGAAATTGGGCTGCCGGTCTTGTGTGGAGAGATGTAGATGGAGTGATTGTGGGACAGGAGCACCCGGCGTGGAGAGCCAATGCGGAGTGATGGATATGGACAGAGGGGGGGTGCTTCAGCCTGAAAACACACACACAACTGCAGTTACAAATCTGAATCATCACTAAACTATACTTTCCTTTATATTACTGTGAAGCTGCTTCGTAAATTTGTATTGTATGAAGTGTTATAGAAATAAAGGTGACTTGACTTGAGACCACAGTAATACTGAAAACAGACAATAGTTACCCCGTTTTTCGGCGAGTTGCTGGAGTAACGCAGAGCGAACGGTTTGATCTGTTTGATGTAGACGTGGTTGTAAAAACGGATGAGGTCTCCCCTCTCCTCCTCCTGCTCTTGGGGTCCCCCAGGGGCCCGGGTCGGGGTGGATGGGGCGCTGCTGGGCTGGGGAATGGGCAGAGTGCTGCTGGAGCGCATGGACACAGGACTGCTCTCACCACTGGCTGTAAAGCAGAAAAACAGTAAGTCATTGTAATGAATTCACAACCTGCAAATGATTTTGGCATTCCCATGTCCGTTTAGAACTGGTCGCATGCGAGCATATAAAACAGTCATAAAATAAATATTTTCAACTAAAACCATGCTGTATATGATAAATAAACATGCAAAACTTCCAAGTTTTTAATGTTACATTGTTATCACGCTGTTATTTTTACATTTACGCCAGTTTTAGTTATTAAATTTCTCATTTTTCTCATTCAACTACAGAAGTACAAACATGTTAAATATGAAATTTATGAGACTATACAATCTAAGAATTACCAATATTAACATCAAAATCAACTAATTTAATTAAATTACTCATAATGACTTATGATTTATGAATGCTCAAAACAGTCCAAATGTATAAAACCAACATTGCTCATTTTCTAACAAAACAACATTTTTGTTTTCAAACTAAATATAATAATTTACTTGCATATATAGAGCTGAAGTCAAAGGTTAACACACATCTTGCAGAATATTAATTATTTTACCAAAAGAGAGAGATCATACAAAATGCATGTTATTTTTTAAATAAGATATTTCACATAAAATATATTTACATATAGTCAACAAAAGAAAATGATAGTTGAATTTGTGAAAAATACCTAAAAGTGTACAATACACTTGATTCTTAATACTGTGTTGTTACCTGAATGATCCACAGCTGTGTTTTTTGTTTACTAATAGTTGCTCATGAGTCCCTTGTTTGTCCTGAACAGTTAAAATGCTGCTGTTCTTCAGAAAAATCCTTCAGGTCCCACAAATTCTTTGGTTTTTCATCATTTTTGTGTATTTGAACCCTTTCCAACAATGACTGTATGATTTTGAGATCCATCTTTTCACACTAAGGACAAGTGAGGAACTCATAGGCAACTATTACAGAAGGTTCAAACACTCACTGATGCTTTAGAAGGAGAAACGATGGTGTAAACTTTTGAACAGAACGTGTACATTTTTTCTTATTTCGCCTAAATATTTTTTTCATTTAGTACTGCCCTTCAGAAGATACTTACATGTTACTCAGAAGACAAAATAAGTGAAATTTACCCTGATCTTTAAATTCAAAAAGTTTTCACCCCTTGGCTCTTGATGCATTGTATTTCCTTCTGGCGCATCAATATACATATACACAGTAATATAATACTACAGTAATGCATTCTTCAGAATCTCTTCTGGGTCAAAACAGACCAGAATGCACCATATGGCACAGAAAGAGAACAAAATACATGGAAAACATTTATGAAATGCATCTGTAGACATTGGTGTTTATTTTTGCAGTAAGGCTGCATTGTTTTAGCACTGGATTTACTATTCACCTTATTCAAGTTGGCGCATCATGCAATTATGTGGGCGTGCAAATTACAGAACTACCAAAATAGCAGACTGTCCAGTGTCAAAGGCTCTTTTTGAAGTGTGCTACCTTGTTCTTGTCCTCCCTCTGTCGGTGAGCACTGTCTGTGGGTGTTTTCACTGTTTCCTGAGTGGCGTCTCTTCCTCCCAGAGATCAGCACACTCCTGTACACCTGAAATACCATTGTCATCTTTATTAATATCTTCATCAAATCAACGCCTTGCTCACTGTTTTTACACATGGACTGAAGTACAACTCACACTGCTGCTGGCCTGAGGTTGAGATCTGTAGCACTTCATGATGTTCTGAAAGGACTTATCCTCTTTTGTCACCTGAACAATGGACAAAACAGTTACAGCGGACATTTTTCCTGCTCTTTTGAAATAAAAAAATCATACAGTAGCATGCAATCTTGATTTTACACATCATTGCATTGCAATTTTGTGTGTTTACAATTACGTATCAGTACACATATGAATACCTATATGATAAATAACGTTTTAATTACCTTAGTCATGACGTAGATGGCACACATGAGGAGCTGGTCCAGATGTCTGTCCATCATGAGGTCAGTGCAGTGCACTAGCGAATACTCAAAACACGTCCAGATTTTCCTGCGCAGATCTGTGCTGATGTCCAGTTTAGCACACAAGTCTCTTAGACGTACACTAGCAAGATGATACACCTGATGAAGGAAAAGGGCTTTATTTTGAGTTGAATGACATCTATTGGTATTTCAATCATGGCAACTTTCTGAACAGTTTTAGCATGTTAATGGATATGACAATTTTAATGTATTTGGCCATGGCAGATCTGCTACAGACACTGCTGTTGCTGGACTTGCTACACAGATACACAAACATGCTTCTGTGAGCATGTCAGATGTGCTGCTGCATGAATATTCATACATCAATCTTGTAGCAGATCTAGACAGGTGGTGCTGGGGAGGTGGAGGGTTTCAGAGAGGGTTTCAGAGTTCACACTGAACTTATAAATAGTCCAGTTCCTGCAAAACCCTCCACCTCCCCCAGCACCACCTGTCTAGATCTAGCACATAGTGTATTTAAATGCTGAGCAAGGAAGCTCATTAGTTACAGATTTAGCAGAAGCCAATAAGCTTATGTCATGTAGTAAATGGTGTGATTGCTAGCCTGCACCATCTAGAGTTTCATGACTGAATCATACATAAATGATTTAAATAAACACAGATCATACTGTACCTTGCGGAAAAACAGGCAGAGGGAGCCGGTCTTCTGTACTCGTTTGGTGGGTGTTCCCTGCTGAGGGCTCTTCTTGTCCTGTTTGGCAGGGCTGGGGTTGTTCTGGACTGTGGGTGTTGCTGTCAGCTGCTGGGCAGTCAGGGTGCCCGTAAGAGCCTGGGCACTGAGCGTTGGCAGAGCCCCCCCACCCTGACCCGTCACGCTCACCTGCACCGGGATGAATGTGATGCCACCGCTCTCATTTGCTATTCCTACAAACAGTGTAAACACGTTAACAATGTTAAGAAACTTTACGCTCCATTGTTATTTTATGTATTTATACACTCGTGCCGTCTAACTGTTGTATAAATGCAATAACACACTCGTAGACATGAGGTATGGCTGTATGTCGACATGCTGTGATTACCTACGACCGAATCACAATAGTGCCGATATACAGCCATATCTCACGTCTTCTTGTGTGATATTGTTTACTTATTATTTTACGCATCTAGTTCAGTCAGGAAACTTCACACAGGCACAGGCTGACTGGTCTCTGCTCATTCTGCTTGCTCAACTTTTAAACAGTCTGATTCAAGGTTTGCTTTAAGCTGGTCATTCTTCTGAAACCCTCCACCTCCCCCAGCACCACCTGTCTAGATCCGCTTACGGATTTATGTATGACTATTCATGGAGCAACAGCACATCTTACATGTGCACAGCAGTGTTTTAAGTAGAAGAATCTGTGTTTAGATCACTTAGAATGGGGTTTTTCTATGGCATTACCCGCTTGATAACAGATTCATAAAGGTACAGATGATCGATAATAGACTCTTTTGCACCTTGAACAGGTATAGTGACTGTCTGGCCATTGTTTGCTGTGACAGTAGCTGTTGCCATGGTGACCACAGTCTGTCCAGCTGGGATGGGGCTGACCAGAGACGGCTGGGCCACTTTGATTGGTTGAGCAGACTCAGAGTTTGAATCTCCATCGACAAAAAGGCGGCGACAGGCCGTGCCAGTAGGAGGTGAGTTGTAGCGGTCATGGAGAGATGTAGGGGACGGAGAAACTCCTGCAGGAAAATTTGAACGTTCAGTTTGTTTCAGTAAATGTATAGAAATCATCTTGTATTCAGTCACAGTGCTTGTTTATTCCAAATAAGGCACCTTTTCCTGCTCCGGTGATGTTACTGCTGAACTCACTCTTGTTGGGAGTATGTGTGTTGCTTCCTGAATTGTCCTCCAGGTGTTGAGGAGGCATTACCTGTAATTCATTACGCACTTAAGTATGTTCTCTTAAATTATATTATTTATCTATTGTTATTATTTACTTCTTTTTGACAAGGGATAGCAAAGATCACTGATAATTTTTTATGTGGTCTTATGCAGTTATATTGTTCTGACCTCCTGGCAGGCAGGAACGCAGTTCTTGGCTTCTCGGATGCTCTCCCACAGTGGGGAGTTTCCTTTCCACGCCAAAGATTCCAATACCTGCTCCTCAACATGGTTTAGATGTTTGACTACCTCACGGAAAAGACCCTCCTCCGCCCGTACCAACACCTCAATCACCTGTGAGTGATATAGAGAGGCTTTGACTATTATGAATGAATGCAATGCCATTTTAACGGTTACTTTCTATCTCTATATTCACTGACCTTGTAGAAGTGATAAGCGGGGAGGTCAAAGATTTGCAGGACTCTGGGAAACTCTCCCGGTGGTCGATAGGAGAAGATGACAATCTCCAGGCAACAGACGATCAGTGACCGGTTAAATATATCCTGCTCTAAAATGCCCTGAGACACACGATATAACATTCAGCAGACAGAATTAAGCTCTGTCAGGTTATATACATTTTATTCATTGCTTATTTAAGGCATTATACTATCATTATTTTCAAACTGAAGACGAAACCTACAGACAGGTCCATGTCTCCAAGTCGCTTCTTTTCCTGGTTGATGATCACTTCTAGTGATTTGTAATAAAGTGCCTCAGCCAAGCAAAAATATTTCACTGCAACATCTATGAAAAAGAATGCCCCAATCAACAAATGATCAGTGTTTGAATTGTGGGAAAAGTCATGAGCTACAAATTAAAGAACAAAATGATAAAAATATGCCACAAGGAAGTATGAACATGCACACCTCTCGCCAGAGTCTTGTTATTGTCTCCTGTGCCTTCATAATTCTGAAGAAAAATCTCTGACATCTCCTTCAGTCTGGCTGCTATTGACTCACTGGGGTCTCTTACACATGATCTGTTACACACAAACAGAAAATACCATTGACTCCAGTGCACAGCAGATTTCACAAGTCACTGGAATCACTGCAGTCACTATCACTAGAATTTCCCATTCACTCTAAACTTGTAATCAGATTACGCTGGATTCACTTAATCACTGTTCACAGTTTTAATGTACTCTCTGGAATCACAGTTTACAGAAATAACTGGAATTACGTCAATTTATTGGACAAACATCTTACTGGAATCACAGTTTTACTGAACTCTTTGGAATCATAGTTTTACGGGACTCTCTGGAATCACATTTTTTTACTGGACTTTTACTGAATCAGGTTATACAAGTAAATGGAATTATGTAAATTTACTGGACAAACGTCTTACTGGAATCACATTTTTACTGGACTCATTGGAATCTTAGTTTGTGTAAATAACTGGAATTACATCAATTTACTGGACTAACATATCACTGGAATCACATTTTTCCTGCAATCTCTGGAAAGACAGTTTATGGATATAACTGGAATTATGTTAATTTATTGGACTAACATCTTACTGGAATCACAGTTTTACTGGACATTTTTTTGAACTCTCTGGAATCACGGTTTGTGTAAATAACTGGAATTACATCAATTTATTGGACTAACATCTTACTGGAATCACATTTTTACAGGACTTTCTGGAATCACATCTTTACTGGACTCTCTGGAATCACAGTTTGTGTAAATAACTGGAATTACATCAATTTATTAAACTAGCATCTTACTGGAGTAAAATATTACTGGAATCACATTTTTACTGGATTGTTTAGAATCACAGTTTTACTGGATCCTCTGGAATCACAGTTTACAGAAGTAACTGGAATTACATCAATTTATTAGATAACAATCTTACTGGAATCACATTATACTGGACTTTCTGGAATCACAGTTTTACTGGACTCTCTGGAATCATATTTTTCCTGGATTCTCTGAAATCACATTTTTATTGGACTCTCTGGAATCCCAGTTTGTATAAATAACTGGAATTACATTAATTTATTGAACTAGCATCTTACTGGAATCACAGTTTTACTGGACTCTCTGGAATCATATTTTACTGGACTCTCTGGAATCACAGTTCTTGAAAATATCTAGAAATACATCAATTTATTGGACTAACATCTTACTGGAATCAGTTTTACTAGGCTTTCTGGAATTACAGTTTACTGGAATATCCTCTAATTAAAGTGTGCTGGAAATTACAGGACAGTGCAATCAGTACAAGAACATTTCAGTTGACAGTGAACTGTGATTGCAGTGAACCAAAAGTAAATACATGTACTCTGCTTCTTGTCTTTGGGTGTATGCAGCAGATTGTGACTGACACAGAAGCTAACCTGGGCTCACCTGAATATGTCTCTGAGTCTCATGCTGGGTCTGTATTTGAATCCTGTCAGCAGAGTGTGCAGACGGCCCACGCTCTGCATCGCAGTGGAAATGGGGGTACCAGCACTGCTCTCCGACACGTACCTCCTTCCTGTCAAAGGAGTGGACACTTTCAGAGCAGATGCCTGTGAAACAAACACACACGTTTATTAATAGAAATAACATCATTATTTATCACTGAGAATTATTTTTATTTGTATTTATGTTTGTCGGACACACGTACTGCCATGGAGTTCTGGAGCGGGTTGGTCAGTCGTTCCTGGTTCTCTATTCCTTCACACAAACAAGGTCCTGGGGTGCCAATGTCTTCTCTAGCCGCTTCTCCCAGAAATATCCTCTCATCCAGAGAACCAGATGACAACACGTGTTCCTCATACACACGATTCAGAGAAGCACTAAAGAAAAACAGAGAGTGAGGAGATCATAAACTACAGGAGAAACGTTTGAGCAGCTTCATGGAAAGTGAGTGTTCAACTGAAAAGAGATGCTCACAGACTGTCACCAAAATTCACTGGCTCTAAAAATCCTGTCAGCGTGTCTTCCTTCCCTTTCAAAACCTGTGAGATAGAAAACATGGGATATACCAAATATATCAATGGTGATTTTTTTAGCAGTAGTCTTCAGTGTCACATAATTCTTCAGACCTCATTCTAATATGCCGATTTGGTGCTAATTATTATGACTTTTTCTTTGTGCTCAATTATTAATAAAGGTTCTTATTATTATCCATGTTGAAAACAGTATTCACTGCTTGAATCAAAAGCATTTAAAAGCATATGTTTACTGTCACTTTTGATAAATTACTCCGAACTTTTAAATGGTAGTGTATCACAGTTTCCACAAAAATATGAAACAGCACAACTGTTAGTCTACATTATGTGTCTGGTGTATTTCCAGTACCTTGCGCTCAAAGAGTTTCTTAATGAAAGGTTTCCAGAAATGCTCCTTTGCTCCTTTAGCCTCCAGCACCAGCCCATCATGAAGCTCACACAGCTTCTCTATGAAACATAATGAACCCGGGCCGGGCTTATAATCTTTGCTGTTGAAGTCCTCAGGCAACCCTGCGCACAAACCAAACACAAACCAATGTTTGTTTGACCTTACTGTCTGGACAGTTGATCCCAAATCAAATGCTTCATTTTGGTTTTAAAGAAGAATGAATGCTGTGTGTGTGGGACCTTTAAAAGCTGGGTTGAGCAGATCTTTACGACTAGAGCACAGGAGAGCGTTGCAGTAAACCAGATCCAGAGCGCACAGGAGCAGATGATACGAGTTCACCAGATCATCACTGATCATTGGGAAGTTTCCTAAAGGAGAGAGGAGCAAAAAAAAATAATGTGATTAAATATAAAAATAGTAATAATATATGAGGGTTTCAGTGGTGGTTCTACAAGGATGTCTTATGACATTGGACTGTAAAGACATTTTTGGTTCTGGCTTGAAGGCTTATACTTTGGTATGAACTTGTTTTCTCAACTAAAACTTAACAATCTGTCAAACATATTACAGTAAAGAGCTGAGCACAATAGCGTTGAGCAGGAAAACTCTGCTGTTCACACTGCAAACGTATATCAAGCAGACAGGTGGCCAATTTTACTACAACAACAGGAAAAGTCTGCAAAAAAATCAACATGTGCTGTTAGGCCACAATGCCTGGATTTATCATTTCCTGTTTCATTTCAAGAGTTACAGTACCAGCCCGTACAATGCAAAGCAAAGCCTGTAAAGTGATGTATACCAACAGCAAATCTCTCCCAGGTAACAAATTTAGTTTGTAAAAACATTGTGGGAACATTGTTTTGCAATGTTTAAATGTTTAGTTTTCTCGTCATGATTATAACATAATTTGAAGGCTACAAAACAGTTCTTACAACATTCTATGAATACGATTAATACTACTTATACTACTAATATAACGTTGTTTTCAAAGTTAATATTTAACATTCTAAGACCGTTAAAACGTCCAGTTTTCTTGCTGTGATTAGAATGTTATTTAAATATGTTCTAAATGTTTCTTAGAATGTTCATCAATACAAATAGTATCATGACAACCTTCTAAGAACATTTTTCTAAGAACGTTCTCTCTCAACGTTATGAGAATATATATCAAATATTAATTTACAAGAATGTTCCATAAACAATACATTAACATTACGTTTTGTCCTAACATTTTTATAACTTAAAAAAAAAAGTCTCAAACTGTAAACTACATTATTGTCCAGCTGTGACATATTCATTAGAATTTTCTGTAAAGCTGTTTGGAAACAACGTGTTGAAACATATACAAATACATCTGACTTGACAGTGCTATCAAAAGTTAGGCTATAACTCGGTGAAACACTGCAGGTGAGTAGGGTAAAAAAAAAAAAAAAAAAAAAAAAAACACTAATAGTTATCGCCTTACCCAGTTGATTGATTAAACTGATAATTGTAAACATTTTTTGTATTACAAGTTTATTTTATGTTAGGTTTAAATATGCAAATGAGGCATTATTTGATGATTTTATTAAGTTGTATACATTTCTAGTAGAAAATTCTAAACTCTGGATGAAGTCAGTTTCAAAATTCTTGTTTCATTTTTTAGACATATTAGAGTCAAATGTTTTTACAGATCTCCTTTTTGTCACCCCATAATTCAGAAAATACCTAGAACAGACAGAAAACAATATATTTTCACATTTTTTAGGAGTTGTAAAATGTTGTATATAATCAAGGAAATTATATATGAACAAATCCCTCTGTAAAAACCTTTAGAATATAGACAGGGATAAAAATGTAAAGTTTGGTGTGTGTAAATGCTACCGAAGTGTACGAGGAAAAACTCATTTTGAGAAAAAGGCCTTTAAAAATATGTATTGTAACTGAAATCTGTTGACACAAATAGATACGATGATATAAAAAGAAACACTTAACAGTGTCTTTTGGATGTTTTCTTTCCAGTAGTCTGAAAAAAACACTTTATGAAAAACCAAAAATCCCCAAATCTCAAACTTGACAGGTGCATGGAATAAAAAACTGTTTTTGCCTGCAGTGTCTCCCAGATATACAGCTTTAAAATCTTTGTCTTCTAGGAAAATGGGACAGAAATACTCATGACATTTTTTAAAATTCTATTCAATACTGACATATTCTCAGAATTCCCCCTGTTACGTAAGTGTAAGACATGACACCATAATGGCATAATTTAGAATTTAAATTTGCAAAGGAATTGCTCTGATTCACTGAAAAAACTCCAATGACTCAATAATCCTGCTTGGTATATTAATTATTACTCAGCTACTTTGCAGTATGTAGTATGTGCACTGCGCAGTGTATTTATATTTTCCACTGTATTTTCCATAATGTGCAAAATACAACCAGTGCACACTGTACAGAATACTGTATCCCACAATGCAATGCATTCAATGCAATACCTTCAATTTCCAGTGTGACAAATAAAATCAGTGGCGAATTTGAACTTAACTGTAAACTGCTTGGCTTATTGCTTTAATGAACTGCTAAAAACCAACAATCAAACAAACACATAAAATATGCAAAATAAAGTTTTTTATCTCCCAGATTACTTTCCAAAATAATACAGTAACTGTCATTTACTTGCACAAGACATGCACCTTTCACTTCTATACATTTCAGATTTGCAATGCACAGTAAAACACATTGTCAAGTTAAGCTGAATTAGGTTTGCTGCACTTGGTACTTACATGCATTTTCTTATTTCAATCCCCAGATAATGTGACCTTTCATCTTTTACCAGCAGCAGGCTCTTTTCCCTGCATTGGGTTCTGCAGAATGAGGGATTTTCCTCCAGGACGGGATACAGAGGGACACAGATCTGCCCCAGTGGCCCGCTGAGCTTTACTCAGACACAGACAAGTCCTGACTTGTCATCTGGGCTGGTTGCTATGTTAAGTGACGCACGCAGCATATGAGGAAATAAAGCGCTCGGCCGGTGTCCTCTTGCTCTGCTGCTCTCTGCTTTTTAAGCACGAATTTCACATTTTACTTATTAAATATTTTCAATATTTTGTCGGAATAAAAAGTAATCTGAGCTCAATTTAGATTTGAGCTTCATGGATGACATTGTTAACTGCATGACTGCAGTATTGTATGCCATTAATAATGACGCAATTCAGAAGGATTTACAAACGGATCATTCATAACTTGCTTAAAAGATTACTAGAAAAAAAAGACTGAAACAATTCAATCATCTGATTTGGACTGAGGCACTTATACAGCGCAACTAAATGTATCTATGTATCAGAATAAAAGTGTTTATTTGCATCTCAAGATGTAGTAAAGTAAAATTGAAATTCAGTAGATTTATATTTATATTTGCAGCATGTGCAGGTTATATTTCACCCCAAAATCAAGAGGAAGATATGAGAAATTACATTTGGATAATTAAAAGAGATAATAATAATAATAATAATAATAATAATAATAATAAAGGTTACTATTATTATTAGTAGTAGTAGTAGTATTTTTATTATCATTATTATTTTCTCCTTTTATTATCAAAATGGCATTTCTCAAATCTCTAGATGATAATAATAATAATAATAATCATCATCATCGTCATCGTCATCGTCATCATCATCATAATAAAAGGTAATTGTTATTGTTATTATTAATATTTTTTACTATTAGTAGCAGTATTTTATTATCATTTTTATTTTCTCCTTTTAGAATCAAATAATAATAGTGTTGTCAAACGATTAACTGCATCCAAAAAAGTTTTTTTGTTTACATAATAGGCTATATGTGTGTATATTTATTATGTATATATGAATACACAAACATACAGTATATATTTTGAAAACATTTCCATGTAGTTCCATGTATATATTTATATTCATATAATTTATGTTATATATATAAATATATTTAATATATAAAGTTAACACATTTTTCTTAAATATATACATGCGTGTGTATTTACACATATATTATGTAAACAATAATATAATAATACTACTACTAATAATAAAGGTCATTATTATTATTATTATTATTGTTATTGTTGTTGTTATTATTATTATTATTTTTTATTTTTAATATCCAAATGGCATTTGTCATATCTCTTTAT
>JAHKKF010502631.1:0-14274 GCA_019740295.1 Labeo calbasu
ATACTTTTTAATGTCAAACGCTCGTCTTGTCTTACTCTGCCTGGACTGTTTCTTTCGGTTCATGACAGTTAGGGTATGTCGAAAAACTCCCATCTCATGTTTTCCCTCAACTTTAAAATCGTCCTATATCGCTGTTTTACCTTTTTTGTTAACGGTGTTTGATCTTCTTTGCATGTTCACTTTGCAAAGACTGTGTCGGTACTTCTGCAGCGATGTAGGATGATTCTGAAATGATTTTTGAAGTTGAGGGAGAAAATACAATTGGAGTTTTTCGACATACCCTAACTGTCTTGAACCATAATACACAAGAGTTCAACAAGAGCAAGGCAAGACGAGCGTTTGAGAATAAAAAGTATTTAAATTGTATTTTGTTTTATAAAAATAACAGATCATTTCGCTAGATAAGACCCTTCTTCCTCGGCTGGGATCGTTTATAACCGCATTTGGAATCGCTTGAAGCCACATTTAAACTGCATTTTGGAAGTTCAAAATCGGGGCACCATATCAGTCCATTATATGAAGAAAAATGCTGAAATGTTTTCCTCAAAAAACAATTTCTTTACGACTGAAGAAAGAAAGACATGAACATCTTAGATGACAATGGGGTGAGTACATTACATGTGCATCTTTGTTTTGGAAGTGGACTTCTCCTTTAAAGCAACTTTATTTTTAAGAGTGTTCCTTGAATTTTTGAAAAAATTAAGATATTTTTGATGAATCCAAGGGCTTTCTTATCCTGTATAGACAGCAACACAACTGACACGTTCAGGGGCCAAAAAGGTAGTAAGAACATCATTAAAATAGTCCAGTTGACATCAGTTGATTAATCTTTAGTTGATTAATCATCAGTTGAATAATCCAAAGATAAACAAAGAACTTACAGGCTTGAAGCGTCATGAGGGTGAGTAATTAATGACAGAATTTTCATTTCTGGGTGAGCTATCCCTTTAACGTCTTTAATTTTTTATTTAATTTAACTGTATAACCAAAAATACAAGCAAAGAAAAAAATTCTGCCTCGTTGCTAATGTGTAATGTTAGCGAATTTTCTCTGCAGGAGAACCTACAAGAATTCAAGTGAAAGAGAGACTGTGATGGAAAATGAGGTCACTTTTCTACGGTGCCACTCGATGGCCGCTGCCAGGACTGAGAGGTCAAATGTCTTCGTTCCCGAACGTACCCGCAGCCAAAACGTACGCCACCCCACGACCCCATTCACATCTCATTGAAAATCACGTCACACCAACATACATGCTCCGAAAAACTGAGGGCAACTTCATACACGTGATGGAAGCGAGCTGCTGGGCAAAGTGACAAGTCAAAAGTCAAACGTCTTTTCCATTTCACACACGCTTAATTTCATACAATATGTGAATGAGTTCTGATCAGGAGAGCAGGATAATTGATGACTGAGCATGTTTATTTAGGCGTTCGTTAATGAGCCAATTGCAACTACACATAAACGGGCCAATAGGAGGAAATGATGTCATCTGTGTCAGAAAATGTCAGTACGTTTTCATTTTTAAAAATTCAATTTAAAAAATGGCCCATTAGGAATGCAATATTTAAATATTTAAATAAATATTTATTTATATTAATATCCAAATTATATATCTTCAATAACTAAGGATGTTGATAAAGAATTCCACATGCTCCTTTTTAAATTTTACCTATAAATGTCATGAACCAGAACAACATGTTTATGGACTCTACATTGGTACACTGAGGTTTAACAAATAAAACAAAAATAAAAAAAACTCACAAAAGGTGCCATTTTGGTCTATGACATAAAACGAGTTTGACACTCCTAGCTAGGGGGCAACTTTAGGAGCCCGAATTTCATTTGGCCTTAAATTTTAGGCTTATTATTAATATACACACTGCAATTCCAATGTTAAATTGATAATAAGCTTGTAAAATCTTACTGGCTGAACAGAGCACCTGAAAAACGAGAGGATTATATTAAGAGTGCTCGTGAGAAAATGGAGATTTTTGATTTATGGGCTCTGGGAGAGGGGGAAAAGTGACATTATGGAAAAAGTCATTGCACAGCGTGGCATAAGAGAGGTGCTGAGTTCATAAAACACACACACACACACAAATGTGGACATTTAAAGTGCACTTATTTTACTCCAGTGCTCACTGTCTTTTTCTCACACAAGTCTCATTAAGGCTTCTTACTGAGTAAGATGGGAAGAGAGGTCAATCACATTAAGAAGTCTTTTCACACTATACTTAACCCAGTCAATGTCAAACCTAGCTCAAGCTAGTATTACACAAAAAGGGACAGTCCACTCAAAAAGACTACTTCTTTCATCTTTCTCAAAATTTTATGTAATTGTAGGAAGAATCCAAACAGCACATCAATAAAACTTTTGTGTTCCCCAAAAGAATTTTAGTCATGCAGGTTTGGAATGACATGAATGATGAGAATTTTCATATTTTAGTGAACTATTGCTTTAAAACAGTACGTCTCGAACCCCTAACGGTACGCATTTTGGATGTTTTCCTAATCTGACACATCCATTTCAGGTCTTGGAGTCGCTACTAAGGAGTTGATGAGTTGAATCAGGTGTGTTTGATTAGGGAGACGTACAAAATATGCAGTGTACTTCTGGCACACCAGGACCAGGGTTGGGAAACACTGCTTTAAGACAAACAGAGTTTACATGCTGACAGTTTCACAGATGGACGAGAAGCTATAAATATAGATGCATGTACATATTGTGTTCTTTAGACTGGATTGACTGCGTTTTCATTTTCAAAATTAACTTTTTAATTAGTTGCCTGTTCATGTAGTTGATTAATTCGAATTTTAAATTTTCCAATATGATTTCAGAATTTCAAAATACAAGTTAAACTTTTTAATTTTAAATAGTATCTTAAAACACTACGCTCATGGCAGGACGCTATGAAAATAAAATAAAATAAAATAATAAAAAAGCATTAGAAACTGCTTAAAAATGATGAATTTAAAGATCATTTTTTAAAAAAGTAAACTGTGTAAAAGTTAAGTAGCTCACTGTCAGGATGCTAAATAATTAGGGCTGCAAAACGATTAACCGCATTCAAAATAAAGGTTTATGTTTACACACTATATGTGTGTGTACTGTGCATACCTAAATATTTGTAGGTATATTTATTTAAATTTGTATTTAATTTATATTAGATAAACATAAATATTTTGTATGTATGTGTATTTATATATACATAATGAATATATACACATATAGTATGTAAACATAAACTTCTATTTAAATGCGATTAATCCTTTTGCAGCCCTAATACGTATGAGCTCTAAAAGTACATATAAAAAGTATAAATAAACTTAATCAACTAATCACTAACGTGCTAAACCAAATATATGGACAAAAAAAATAAAAAATAATTAAATAAATTAAATACACACATACATGTATATATTTAAAAAAAATATTTGTATGTATATATATTTAAATTTGTATATAATTTATATTAGAAATAAATATAAATATTTTGTATGGGTGTATATATACATAATAAATATACAAAGTACACACACATATAGTATCTAAACATAAACTTTTATTCTGAATTTGATTAATCGCGATTAATCATTTTGCAGCCCTAATAAGTATCAACTCTGAAAGTATATATATAAAGTATAAAGTATAAATTTAAATAAACTTAACTAAATCACCAACTTGTTTAACCAAATATATGGACAAAAATAAAATAAAATGTAAAATTTAAATAAAACCCAAGACAAAATGCAACAGAAAAAAATTCTTATATTTTTTTAAATTTGCTTCCTAACCTTGTTTTCTAATAAACCCTGACACTGAATATTGCTGGCTCTGTGACAAACTGTTTTTGCACCTCTTTGTAAACTACTCTGGATAAACACATAAATGTAAATGCAAATAATCAAATGTCCATTTGAACAACACTTGCACAAACACTTGTACAAGGAAAAAACTTGTACAGGGATTTTGTCTAACAGCTAATGAGATCATGAAGGACTACAAAAATGACAAAAAAAAAAACCGATATAATCCCATTGACCTCACAAATCAAACAGATGGTAACCTCACTAGTCAGGATGAATTACTAACCCTGGATTAGCATTAAATGTGAAACGCTCAACAAATCTACCATGCAATTTGCCACAGCGCCAAAACTAAACACACAAAGCACAACATCTTGTTTACCAAGAACTTTAAAGATTTTTGTTCCGCGCTCTCTCAGAGAACAAAGCTTACTCTATTCTAAGCCAAAAAACCTAAGAGCTGTTCCCTCGGATAAATAAACTACTCGGCGACTCAAAACTGCTAATACTCTAACTGACAGTCAAAAGAAATCTGTCGACGGCTGGCTCACGTCCAGCCTTTGCATGCTCTGGCATATCCATAAGGTCACGGTGACTGATTAGCCGCCGCTGGTTTGATCTGGTTCATGTTAACGGTGTTATGCAATCATCTAAGCCACTGCTATATGTTGTGTGCTGTATGTATTTGACATGCACAGATCTGGACCGAGCTGCACTCGTTCTTTAAAGCAATACTAATTCACTCCTACTATTAAGATTAAGACGGAAGGTAGAAGAGATGGGGGGATGTCAACAAAGAGAAGTGTGGGGAAAGAGAGAGAGAGATTTCTGTTTTCACAGCTGGGCTGAAGTCTTGTTCCCACCCTTTCTGACAGCAGTTCCCCTAAGGCGCCTTGCGTTGGCTTCCTCTCAAACACACACATATATATGCGTACTCTCTGCGCAGCAGAAGCATGTCATCTTTACTGACCTCGCAAAGATTTAAACACCTTTTGCTACTCCGCTGGACAGCGATCGGCTCCAAATGCCTCCACAGTCTGTAGAGCATAGTAATTACATCCGAAAACCTGAGTGTGTGTGTGAGGCAGTATTTTACTGTATTTCACCATTTCTCAACATATCCAAACAACAGAGCTGAGCATCAGTCATTTCACATGCTACAGCATTTGGTGGGGAAAATATGTGTTTTATAAAAAGCAGAAAGTACTTAGTACTTGATTCATGAGACTGATAGGCTGTGATCTCAGACACGTAAAAATGTCTGAATGTCAGATATATCAAAACAAATGGCATCTGGAAAATGAATAACGCAGGATCTTTTCTCTTCACAAACATTGTTTCCTTCGTCATTTTTTGATGTGATGTTTGGGTGATTTTTACTGAAAGTATGAAGTCAGTTCTCCTCATGTTCACACAGGTGTACTTCATCACATTGAGCAAGTCCTCATCCAAAAAAAAAAAAAAAAGGGAAAAATAATTTCTTTGTATGCTTTTATTTAGTTCGGACAATGTTTTTTTGGTGCAAACTGTAGTTTTTTTTTGGAATTGACTTAAGGTAAACACATTAGTAAATAAACATTTCACAAAGACTAATTTTAATCTTCATTTTTAATTGTTTGTCTATTGTTACATAATTAGCTTGGTAACTTTTTTACATTTTTGAAATAAGTCTTTTACATTCTTACGCTCACCGAGGCTGTATTTATGTGATCAAAAATTCAGTAAAATCGGTAATATTGTGAAATTTTTTTAACAATTTAAAACAACTGTTTTTTGTTTTAATATATTTTAAGATGTAATTTATTCTTGTGATGACGATGCTGAATTTTAAGCATCATTACTCCAGTCTTCAGTGTCACATGATCCATCAGAATTTAGTCTCATATGCCAATTTGCTGCTCAAGAAACATTTCTGACTATTATCAATGTAGAAAACAGATGCGCTCTGCTTCATATTTCTGTGGAAACTGCAATACATTTCTTTTAAGGATTCAACAGGAAGTTAAAAAGAAAAGCATTTATTTGAAATAGAAATCTTTTGTAACAATATAAAAGTCTTTACTGTCACTTTTGATCAATTTAATGCATCCTACTGGCCCCAAATTTATATATACACTATCAGTCAAAAGTTTTTGGACGGTAAGATTTTTAATGTTTTTTTCTTCTGCTCACCAAGCTTGCATTTATTTCATCCAAAGTACAGCAAAACAGTCACATTTTAAAATATGTTTACTATTTAAAATAATTGTTTTTCTGAAAATAATTTATTCCTGTGATTTCAAAGATTCATTTTTAGCATCATGATCCTTTAGAAATCATTCTAATATTCTAACTTGCTGCTCAAAAAAAACATTTATTGATATATAACAGCTGAGTAGAATGTTTTCAGGTTTCTTTGGTGAATAGAAAGTTGAGAAGAGCAGCATTTATCTGAAATAGAAATCTTTTTGTAACTGTATTTACCGTCACTTTTGATCCATTTAAAGCATCCTTGTTAAATAAAAATATTAATTTCTATAATTTCTTAAACAAAAGATGTTTTTTTACTGACTCCAAGCTTTTGAATGGTATAGTGTATAACGTTACAAAAGCTTTTTATTTAGCTGATCTTTGGATCTGTAAAAATGTTTTAAATATTGACAATATTAATAATAATAACACAAAATGTTTCTTGAACAGCAAATCAGCATATTAGAATGATTTCTGAATGATCATGTGACACTGAAGACTGGAGTAATGATGCTGAAAATTCAGCTTTGATCACAGGAATAAATTTTAAAATATATTCAAATAGAAAGCCGTTATTTTAAATAGTAAAAATATTTCACAATATTACTGCTTTTGCTATATTTTGGATCAAATAAATGCAAGCTTGGTGAGCAGAAGAGAAGAGAAATCTTACTGTCCAAAAACTTTTGACTGGTAGTGTATCTCAACATGGCCAGATATCAAGCTGACAGATGACAGATTATCACTATTGTGGATGGCAAAACACAAAACGCACAAAATACTAATGGCAAGGCTAAGAAGCGGTTGAATCAAAAACACTTTTACTCACTCCCATAATCTTGCTCCTCTGCTCCACGTCCTCCCACATGGAGTGGACGATGTAACGGCACATGTACTTCCCAGCTCTGCCCTCCTGCCGCATCCGGACCAGACACATCCTGTCAGAGCAGAGCAGAGCAGAACGCTTACTCAAGACAGCCTGACAAGCCGAGTGCCTGTGTGTTACGCTATGCTCTGTCAGGGTCTGCATAACCAGGAAACATAAGAGATCAGCCAGACAACGTATTCGCATAAAGGAATAGTCTGGGTTAAATAGACAGCATCTGTGGCCTGATGCTGATTACCATGGAAACTCTTTTTTACAAGGTGAGGGGCAAAAAAATTGTTTTTTTCTGTGGCACAGATACTGTCACATGGTCTGGCATTGTTCCCCCCCCCCATTTTTACTTTTGCAAGCTACTGCTTTATTACTGCTGTAGGCGATAAGAAGGTGTGAGGCTGTGTGTGTGTGTGTGTGCATGAATGAACTACTACTGGTGAGTTTGACTGAGTCCAGACTGAGTTTTTCTAGTCCATGTTTCTCTGCACAAACACAGTTAGTCATCGTGTGGACGCATGACTGCACGCGCAAACACTATGTGCCTTTAGCTGGAAGTGTACAGAGTGTTGGCGCCAAACCGCCACCATTAATCAAACGTCTCATTCCGATTATATCACATATTCACACGTTTTTTCATAAGATCAGCCAATCCTGATCATCTGTGCATTACCATAGGAGACTTTTGTGACCGATGATGATAGAATTAAAAAATTAATTAAATACTTCAATGACATTTGTAGCAAATCCAAAATTTAATGAAGGATTAATTAAATAATGACATCTGTAGTAACATCTACATTAAATTCGAAATTTATATTAATTCAAAATTTAAATTTTCAAAAAAAAGTTTTGGAATTCACAAAATTATTAACAAATATTTTTATAAACAAATCTATGCTTCTAGATCAATAATCAAAACAGCCAAAACAATAGAAAAAGTAAAAGAAATATGAAAAATGTTTAAACAAAGGAAGAATGACAAAATTATTCAGAAATATTAAAAATTAAGAACTATTTTTCAAATCTACACTACTTCTAGGTAACTTATCAAATCAAGACAACAGAGAAAGTAATTTTCCAGATTGATATGGCAAAATTTATAAAAAAAAAAAGAAAAAAAAAGTCAAAATTTAATTAAGAAAATTCCCAAAATTAAACAATTCTTAGAAACATAGAAATTAGTGAAAACTGCAGAGAAAAAATAATGTTTTAAGACCAGAAAGG
Source organism: Labeo calbasu (assembly GCA_019740295.1). NCBI lineage: Eukaryota > Metazoa > Chordata > Actinopteri > Cypriniformes > Cyprinidae > Labeo > Labeo calbasu. The sequence continues at coordinate 8,141 of JAHKKF010502631.1, forward strand.
GTGTTTTAAAGCACAAACTCACAAAAAATGATTGCAAACTCTAGTGAAAAAAAGAGTTGATTTGTTTGTATTGTTGTTACTAAATATCAAAGAGTATCAACTCTTCAGGATGAATAGGTCCATTAAAACATCATCTACAATTCACTTAGTGATAAATATTAATCAACTCAATGCTTTACATGAATAACCAATCCAGGATTTGGAATTTGCATGAGACAATGTTGCAAATCTTTGTCCAAAAATGCAGCAAATGCGGAGCTACATTGAATTCGAAATTTGAATTAATTCAAAATTTAAATTTTCAAAAAAAAAAAAAACGTTTTTTGATTTTGGAATGCACAAAATTGTTACATTTTTTTTAAAACAAATCTATACTTCTAGATCGCTCATCAAAACAGCCAAAACAATAAAGTCCAAAAAAATCTTGTAATCTTTGTAAACAAAGGAAGAATGGCAAAATTATTACTTCTAGTAAAACAATAGAGAAAATAATTTTCCAGATTGACATGGCAAAAATAATAAAGTCGGGCAATCCTGAAAATTATAAACTGTAGATTTAAAAAAAAAAAAAAAATTCCCAAAATTACAAACCTCTGGGAAACAAAAAAAAGGAAAAATTACAGAGAAATAATTTTAAAATACTAAAAAAACTGTTTTAAGACCAGAATGGGTGTTTTAAAACACAAACACACAAAAAATGATTGCAATCTCTGAAAAAGAAATCAAGAGTTGATTTGTTTGTGTTTTCGTTACTAAATATCAAAGAGTATCAGTGCACTCTTCAGAATGAATAGGTCCTAAAACACTACTTGTAATTGACTTTAGAGGATGGATTTTAATCAACTCAATGCTTTACATCTATAACCAAATCCAGGATTTGGAATTTGCATGACACAATGTCGCAAAACTGCATCCTAAAACTCACCAAACATGGAGCTGTGCCACCAAGAACCAGGAGTTGAGCGTGTCAGGGAGAGAGCACTCTGGGAGAAAGAGAGGGAGTTCAGGACATCATAAGGGAAAACGAGAAAACACAACATGTAGCCAAACCAATGCAAACTTGGGCTCCGATTCCAAAACCGCTATTGGGTTTACACCTGTTTTTTCCTCAGCTAAAGTAAACAACATAATACAGCTGTAAAGTGCCACATAAATCTTTCAGGTGCTGCTGAAAAGGTCCCTTTATGCTCATTACAATGTTTTGGATAAAGTGAGGGGTGTTTAGGAGTTCTTCAAAAAATGTAAATGAGCATGACATAAGACTCATAAGGCCATAATATGGTTCGAAACTGAACGATTCGAAAATACTTACTTTCAAAAAATTCGTCATAGTTGATTCTTTCTACACAGCATGTGTACATGCGCAAGGCAGCTATCTTAATTTTCTGCAAGAGAAGAGAGACATTTGTGACACACATGATCAAAAAGCCACTCAATCCGGTGTGATCAAAAGCAGAAACTGATGAAATTGGTCACGACACGGCAGTGTTCACATTTTCAGTCCGGTCTACCGAGCCAAACATGTGCCCCAAAATGAAGCAGACATGCTGAAGTTTTAGACAGCCGTGATGCTGATGACTCTAGCATGAAAGGTCATCTCGGATTTCACAAAGTGTGGCCCCGGCTTTTGAAAACACAAAACAGGTAGCGGGACCAGATGAAGTCATCATTCCAGCACCAAAACGTGACAGTGTCTACTTTAAAGCTGATTTGTTTGAGGGGAAATGCAACTTAAGACTGTGCCAATAAACTACTAGATTCAGACAGTCTGGTTGTTGATTTCTGTATACTTCATCCCAAAATTTAAAAAAATAAACAAAACATCAATACAAATAAAAATAAATACATTTAATATTATATATAGCATAAAAATGAACATATTTTTACATTTCCTAATAAAAAAAAAAAAGGACTATTCCAATTTTTCCGCAGTGACAGTTTCATGATAATTAGGCAAAACGGCCAACAAAATTCTCTATAATTGCAATATGTTTGGACATTTTATTTTGAGTATTTTTATAGAAATCATTTTTCGCAAAGGTGACTCTCACTATATTCTTATTACTGTAATAAAATAATGCATTTTGCTTTATTATATGAGCATACAAATACTTTTAAAAAAATTGAAATAATCTCAATATTTTAATTAAATATATATTTTTTCCATATCGCATTTTTTTGCATTGCAGTAATGAGAATAATAATAATTAGTAATGAACATAATTATGAAAATAAACAGGGCTAAATACAAAAAAATATTCATAATATTGATAACATTTAAAAGAAATAAATAATTATTTCTTTTGATTTTGGCATGAAATTTAACCCAGAAATGTGTACGTTTTGAGATTAACATGTCAAATAAATTTTATAATTAAGCAAAACACTCAAACAAATTCTCTATAATGCAATGTGTCTGGACATTTTATTTTGAGTATTTTTAAAGAAATTATTATTTGCAAAGGTGACTCATTACCGTAATAAAAATGCTTTTTGTTTTATTATATGAGCATATAAATACTTTAACATTTAAATAATCTCAATATTTCAATTAAATATATTTTTTCCAGATTGCATTTTTTCAGTAATAATAATAATAATAAAAAAATTAATAATGAACTTAATTATGAAAATAAAGGGGGCTAAACATAAAAAAAAAATTCTGAATATTTTAAATAAATAAATAATTATTTCTCTTGATTTTGGCATTAAATATATCCCAGCCATGTGTACATTTTAAGATTAACACATACATTTTTATAAAACATTGTGATCACATGGGAGACATCAAATATAAAAGTGCCCACTTTTAAAGAAAATTGTTTCGTAACAATAGATGAGGTTGTTTCTTTACCCATTTGTTGTATTTGAGGGGTCCGGTGAAGCCCATGGCCTCAATCAGTTTGGTGAAGGCCCCCACCTCTTCGTCTGTAGCCTGTGGGGTCTCTTTAACAGTATGCAGCTTGTAACAGAATATGGAAACATATCTGACATTAGAGCTATATAAAACACTGGCATGAACACATGGGTGCACACAAACAGTGCATATAAACAACAACAATCACTGGCATGCTAATACAAAACAATCAGTTAATAGTTGCATTTTCTAAGGCTTATTGACAAACAGTATTACAATGTCAAATCTATCAGCTACTCCAGTTTAAGATCAGTATTTTACAATAATCTGCCTGCAAATCTCAGCTCAACCTGGGTACACTTTATGGAGTCACTGCAGTGAAAATGTTCCCTCAAGTCACCACTATGTATGCAATAAAACCTTCCCCAATGGATTTCTCACAGGGACTTTAGGTTTTACTGCTATGATTAGGAATACTGACTAGTAGAAGTTTAGTAGGCTATAATAAGCACTTGCCCTTTGGGGTCGTACAGGGAGGAAATGAGAATATATATCTCTCAAGATCTTTAGACTTTTGGAATTTCAGAATCAGAAATGAAAGTACTTTTGTAGAAAAATATCAACTGTCTATAGATAACTTATTTTAAACTAAAATTAGGTAACACCACAGTAAGTTTGCATTTGATAACATTGGTTAACTACATTAATTAACATGAACTTTTTAAAAATCAAAAGCTGTATCCGTTAATATAACAAATACTGTAGCAAATGTATTGTTCATTGTTAATTTTAGCATTAATTTATGTTAACAAATGGGACTTTTTGTAGTATATTTGTCAGGCAACATAATTTCCATATGACCATACTTGCATTTATGACTTTTAATCACTTTTAATTATGAAAACATATTAATATTTCACCCTAAAATCAAGCATATTTTTGCTTTTTTGCATTATGTCATAAAAATTTTATCCATGGTGTCTCTCATTATTGTAATAAATTAATGCATTTAGTTTTATTATTCCACCTAGATACTATGAATTCTAATTCTATGGCATAAAATGCTTTCAGAGAACAAAAAATCTTTAGGATTCCTTAGAGACAAATGGAAATGTATATGAAAATGCATCACACCTCTCTTGTGCTGTGAAGAGCTCGGCATTGTGAGTGACTGGGGACGCCTGCATCCGCTGTTATCCGGCAAGCCATTAAAGCCCTGGACTGACATGCATCTTGTTCAATAGCCTGGGAAGCGAAATATAAAATCTGACATTTCAGTCTAGTTTGAAAGAAATAGGGAGTTCTGACTTCTGATTATACATTAATTGGTACTAATATGACTAATAATATGACAACTGACCAAGAAAAATAAAAATATGCAAATGTTATAAAACACAATATTACATACTAGTATGAATTTTGAAAGAATTATGGCACAATGCATGGATAATAACAACAATAATTAAGAGATACACTTAAATGCAATCATTATTAATCCATATTAAATGCATAAACGTATATACATACATATATGTATTTGTCACTATACATTTTCTATATTTATGCATAATGTCACCTGATGAAGTAAAAGTACAGGTTAAGTACCATCATTATACTTCGAAATGTAAATAATGTTATAACTCCAAATAACATTCAATGTCAGTCTTAGTACGTAAATAAGAACAACGTTTTAAAGGACCCAAATATAAAACACTTAAGTGATGTTACTGCCTTTTTGGATATTTAGGTATCTATAAATTACCTTTACGAGGACAGATCTCGATGCTGAAGCGTTTAATAACTGTCTAACGGCGGACTGCAGCGGTCGCCGATACATGATTCCGCTAAAGTTACAATAATGGAGTATTATTGTAACTATAAAGCAGGAATCAGTTGCTGTTACTTTCTAACACGTTTAGTAACACTTTGTTTTCGTCCCTCCCCCTTTACAGCAATGTCAAAGAATCTGTTCCGCGGTTAAAAGGGTCCGTGTGGAAATCAGAGCTGTGGAATTCTGCGCTGTGAAATATAGTTCCGCTGATGGGAGAACCATGTCAAAGTTTGGGTATTTGTTGGCATTAATGCCTCACAAAGTAAGCGTATAGTTTTGCCATCATAGTTTCCTGTGTCATCTTCTAGTATTGGCACTAGGAATTCAATATATTGTTTTAGTTTTCTGTTTTCACCACTGTTGCTGGACCATCCTACCTTGAAAAAAGGTCACAGCAGGTAACAAATATTTTATTCATCTTTTAGAGTAGACCAGCTAACTACACTTACAAAAAAAGTACTGTGCCAGTACCACATGCTCCAAAAAATTTAAAGGGGTAGTTAACCCAAAAATGATAATTCTGTCATCATTTGTTTTTAAATCTCTTCTTTTGTGTTCAGCAGAAGAAAAAATTATACATGTATGTAGTAGCTTGAAAATGAGTAAATGACAACAGAATTTTCATATTTGGGTGAATTCTCTCTCTCTATATAAAAAAATACTATGATATTACCATGGTACACATCCAAAATACCTTGTAGTACAAGGTTACTTGTTGGTATTTGTGCCACACACCGTCGACTACTGTACAGTATCTATCACATTTGTACATTAATTTCTATATTTATAATAAATGCATAAATTATGTAATGAAGGTTTTACCCATTTGGTCAGTAAGTAATTTTAAATATACATATATATTTTTATATTTATATATTATACTTAAAATTACTTACTGACCAAATATATATATATATATATATATATATATATATATATATATATATATATATAATATTAATAACTCATATTTTAAATAAATATATCTGTTATACTAAAAGGCAATTTAACACTATTTCACTCAAAAAAAAAAAAACAACACACATACATACACCTATTAATTTTAATAATTTAAAATATTATCAATATTTTAATCAACAATAATTAGTATTTTATTATTTTAAATATTTGTATATATTTTAATAAGTACAGGTCAAAATAAGTATGTTTCGTTTATTAAATATATCTGTTATCCTACATGACAATGGAACACTATTTCACAAATAATTATATATTTTATTATTTTATATATTTTAATATTTTATTAAGTATTTTTTTTAGATGAAACAACCTGCTTATTAATAACTGTACTTATTAAAACACATAAAATAATAAAACAAATATAAATATTATTGTTTAAATTACTTGCTGACCAATAGGTGAAACCTAGTTACATTTGTACATACATTTATGTCATTACATTTTTAATATATATATATATATATA
>JAHKKF010502637.1:0-13866 GCA_019740295.1 Labeo calbasu
ATATATATAAATTATTATTTTTATTTATTTATTTATTTTCTTTTCTTAAATGTATACATGCATGTATGTGTTTATGTAATAAATAAACACAATACATACACACATTATGTAAACAACTTTTATTTTAGATGTGATTAATTGTTTGACAGCACTAAATAATAACAGCAAAAGCTGTTTTCATAATACAATCAAATCAAGGGTTGCAAAGGGGTGGAAAATTTCTGGAAACTTTCCAAAAAATTCCTGAAACTTAACGCAAGTTACCAAAAAATAAATAAATAAAAGAAGCAGAAGAAAATTCCAGAATGTTTCTAAAAATCATTGCAAACCTAGGGCCGTAATCCTTTTATTTTTTTTCTCCCCATATTGTTTTATTTTTATTTTTTCCAAATTCCTTTTTTTTTTTTTTTTCCCATTTTAATTTTTCTAGACAGTTTTAATGGTTAAAAATGTTAATCAATGTTAATCATGAAACTTGCATAATTTAACAGCAGTTTATTAAAAGTTTAACAATTTTTTTGTTAAACTTTTAAAAAAAGAAATTGTTCATATTAGTGCTGTCAAGCGATTAATCGTGATTAATCAAAATTTGAGTTTCTGTTTACATAATGTGTGTGTACTGTGTACTGTATATACACGTCTATACAGTATATATTTTAAAAATATTTACATACATTTATGTTCATATAATTTATGTAGTATATAAGTATTTTTAATATATAATCATAACATTTTTCCTAAATATACATGTGTATGACCTTTATTTTTGGATGCAATTAGTTGCGATTAATTGATTGACAGCACTAGTTCAAGTGCTCTATATAATAGGACGGCTGATGCTGATAAAACCTCGAGTTCCACGCACGCTTCAGTTTATGTGTAGTAAACAAAGCTGCACGTCTTTGCCATTCATTCACACAGAGACGTGTAGAACGTGCAGGATTTATATTTAAACTGCATTTTTTTTTTCCAGCTTAATAATCACAGACAGTAGTACGTATGATGTTTTGTTTAAAGTGTACTGACCTACTTTTGATTCATTCATGCAAAATTCCAAATTCCGCTTTAATACAGTAAATTTCATTTTTATGAGTGGATTCTGTGATTCTACAAACCTAAACAATTCACAATAGATAAAACCAAGGCCCACTCTACCTGTTTGTTGCTTTATAGAATTTAGTTTTACTAAAAGATGCCACATTACTGAAGAAAATGAGTGAAGTGGTTTGCAAACACTGCTTCACGTTGACTTTTTAAAGATTAGCTGGTCGTCATTGTATATCTACCATTGTATGTCCCCAAGAGGGGGACATGAAATCCATCCCTGCAATCATAAATTGTTCCAGGAATTGGGGGGGGGGGAGGCCGCCCTTCTAGCAGTTGGGTGTATCTCTGGAGTGTTTTTGGGTCAGGACGGTGTCCTGGTACATGTTAGAAGCCTGGGGGTTCCCAGCTGTCACTGGTATCCTCTACCAACTGGCCTCAATTGTCTATCTGCTCCCAGATTGTGATTTTTACTGGTGGTCTTTAACAAGAATCTGATCCGCCCCTAAAAAGCACCTGCCAGAGAAGCAGCCCCTCATAGATCCCAGAGTGCCCTCTATGGTTTGCTCTTTTCTTTGCGAGAAGAGTGGTTATTCTCTCAAGATGGTCGTTTTGGGTGATCTAAGCTCATCAGACGTGATTGCAAAGGTGTTTCTACAGAGGCCCCTCTTGCCCTGTTTGATTTTTATTTGAAGAATCAAGTGTCATTTATTTACCAAATTCAAAGGCAGACTTCAAGTTGCATCTTGTCCCAGAGACTATTTAAGGATAGTGTGTGAAGTTCTGCTCCGTGCTGCCCCAGGACAATCATTTCAGCAATATAATCAATCAGTCGGACGACTGACTATTAAACTTTTGAGACTGCACTCTGTAGCCTGGATGTAGGCTATTGCCGTTCATCTGAGGAAATCGTATCTTGAAGTACGGTGCTTTCTATTTCTCATTTATTTATAGTCTCTTAAACTAGACAAGGTGTTTTTAGTGTTTGAAAGGAGGTTTGTAAGTAGTGCTTTATGCTGAAAAGCATTATCCCGCTACCTACAAAATGGGAGGATTTAACGAGTATGACCTTTTTCGTAATCTCGTAATCGTTTTGTTGCTGTCGCATAATTACAGGCAACCAAGGAAGCTCTAAAACAGAGTGCAGTCAGACTCTTCACAAGCCGTCTGAGAGAAAAAGCTGACGTCTGACTTTACCGAGTTTTAATCAAAGCGAACATGCGTTCCTTCTCGTTTGGGAAAGCGGCGCAATTCCCTAAATTGTTTCTCACGATTCATTTTAACTCGTCATCAAATTAAAAACACATTAGAGAGGTGTACAGCACCGCTACCCTGGCTTTTTATGTATCTTAAAGCACAGAGGCATCAAACGCTGCTTTCCATGCAAGATACGAGGCTGAAAAATCAAGTTACGTCATTCCTGCATTATCCGATAGCTTTGTTTTCAATGCTTCTAATGCATTCATTGCTTATTAACGTGATAAGGGAAAGCGGGGGCGTACATAATTGCGACATAATCCATTTAAGAGCCTGGTTTTTAAAAACAGATTTTGCAGTGCCCTACAGGTGGGCGTCGAAACTCGAGATGGAGTCACTGTAATAAGCCGGAGGGGTTGAAGACTCCCATTGTTGTAGGCATGCATGTGGGGTCAATATGTCTTCCACACCCCATTCTCAAGTATCGGGATGCTGACGGGTCCTTTGGTTCATGTTTGCTCGACAAGCACGCTTGAACCTGTGTGTTTGTGAGGGCACTTTCTTTTAAAAAGGACCCTGGGTGTGATGGTACACCCCCAGCTGCACTAGGGCTTTGTTTTACTCTGTTGTTTTAATATGGATTTACCCCATGCTGTTCTTTCCTGTTGCGGACCACAAAGGCTCACCCAGATTCACTCATGCATCTCATAAATTGAATTGTTAAGGGACATAACATGGTGGCTGTTCTTGGCATGCCTGCACACTGGAGTTTACTCTGCGTCAGAGAGCAAATTCGATTTCAGGGGATAGTGAGTCAGAAGGACATAGAAGAAAGACGCAATATGACATAATGCAACTGGAAGTTGTAAATTTTAACCATGCAGTGTGACATAAACAGTCGATGTCTAATGAAAATTGCTATTTGATTTCATACAGGCTCTGTCTTTCCACAACTTTAATTTACATTCCTCTGATGTTTTCTCAGCAAAGCAACTTTTTCCAATGATAAAAGATGTTAATGTCAGAGCCATGCTGTAAGGGTTAGCCCACATGCTCCAAACACTTCAGGCAGTGACGCTCAAGTCAGAAAAACAGGTTTTGGGTCAGTGACGCTTCCTGGCCCAGTGCTCCTTCTCTTCCAATGATTTCTCTTCTGTCAAAGGATCAAACCTTGAAATGTCATGGAATTTTAACACTGTAGTTTTTCAGACCCTGAAATGAATCATGGAAATGATAAAAAAGAACATCTAGAACTGCTCTGACTTTTGCCTCAGTAAACTAATTTGCTGCTTGTTAATAGTTAGTAAGTTGTTGTAAAGGATGGTTCACCCAAAAATGAGAATTCTGTCAGTAATTACACACCCTCATGGTGTTCCAAACCCGTAAGACCTTCGTTTGTCTTCAGAACACAAATTAAGATATTTTTGATGAAATCCGAGAGCTTTCTGATCCTGCATAGCCAGCAACTACCCCAGAAAGGTAGTAGAAGGCCCAGGAAGGTAGTAAAGACATCATTAAAACAGTCCTTTTGACATGAGTGGTTCAACCGTAATGTTATGAAGCTACAAGAATACTTTTTATGCAACATTTCCTTCTTCCGTTTCAGTCACAAGAATGCACAAAGACTGACACAGAAGAAAAAAAATTGTTGAGTAAAGTCGTTATTGTGGTTTTCTTTGCGCACAAAAAGTACTCTCGTAGCTACGAATGATTACGGTTGAACCACATGGACTACTTTAACAATGTCCTTACTACCTTTCTGGGCTTTGAATGTGTCCATTACATTGTTGTCTATGCAGGGTCAGAAAGCTCTCGAATTTCAGCAAAAATATCTTGATTAATGTACCGAAGATAAACGTCTTAATAAAGGTCTTACGGGTTTGGAACGACATAAGGGTGAGTAATTAATGACAGAATTTTCATTTTTGGGTAAACTGTTCTTTTAAGTTAGGGTATGGGGTAAGATTGGAGATCTAAAATATGGTCATGCAGAATAAGGCATTAATATTTGTTTTATAAGTACTGCCAAAGAACCAACATGTTACTACTATGCGTGCTAATAAGCAACTAGTTAATAGATTGAGAACCTTGACTGTTTTAAATGAAAACCTTTCATTAATCATTTCAGTCGCTGTCAAATGAGAGGATGAATTCTTTCTATTTATATCTTTCACTGTCTTTGCTCAAGTAAACTCTGGCCAGAGTCTGGGCTGCATTGGCGACTTTCATCCTGTTGCCAGGGCCGGCTTGGTTTTCCAGTCATGAATGACTTCTTTAGCCAGCCTCTATCTTCTTTTGCTCATGCCCTGCAGTTGCCATTAATAGACGGCTCAGCTATGTCAGAGCAGGGTGGGGAAGGAGTACAGTGCGAAGTGGAGAAGGTCAGCTTTGAGCTGACCGGGGCTTAGGCAAAAGTGGGCATTCTGATTGGCTCCTGGAGGATTTCCAGGGGCTGCGGACATCCAGGCTGACTGCTCACGCGTACAGCGTGCTATTGATGGCACCGTATCGGAGTCATTAATCACCGCAGTCAGTCTCTTTGGGGAGAGGCCCGCTCTCTGTTACTCACTCGCCAAATGAGGAGTGTGGTTATAACCTCTGACCCTGCTGAGGGTGCATACCACACTATAATGGGAAGGACTTCAGGCTACTGCTGAGGGACTCTCTGAACTAATACTATGACAGTGAGAGCATCGCAGGGTTTTACTGTTTTGGCAGTACTTTCGGGTGGTAGCTATTTAAAGTCGTGGCGTCAAGTAGCTTGCCAACACCAGTGAGGGGAAATACAGACATGGAGTATGAATTGACCTAAGCGAGCTGTTGCCGATGGCTTCTGATGAAATTTGGGATCTTTTCAGTTTAGTATTTCATAAACACTTCCTACTCGAATCAGAAGTTAATAACTCAAAGAACAAGAAGGGGGTCTGGTGTACACGCGAATATAGCATAACTGCGTTTTCGCACAAACAAGAAACTAACAACGTTTACTCCAAGGCAGTTTACTCTCCATGCTTGTTTAAAAAAAATCGAGTTTGTTTAGCTCGAATAAAATTCCTGTTTGAGATCACCTTGCCTGCGGTCATATTCTCAGTTCTCAGCTTGAAGCATTTTAATAGCAGAATATTGCTCGAGTTTTGTATTTTGCCAGGCTCCACTTTCAAAATCCTGAAAAATAAACTTGACATCACCTTGCGTACGACAGGTTACTGGGTTTTCAGTAGCTGATGTTTATTTATATCATATTCTTCAGATCTCTCTTGCGGCACACTTATAGTTCAGCTGGGAGCTTTGGTAAATGTGTTTTTTATGGCATCAACAGTGAATCCTATATTTGCTCCGAGGGTTGGAAATGGTAGGTGTACAGGACTAGTCTATTCAGTTGCAGATGAGCAAAATATTTGTTCTAAGAATCATCAACCATTTTGTCTCTTCTTTTGTCTTTGGGCATATTGAACAGAGCCAAAATTCAAACTTTTTTTTTGTTTGTTTGTTTGCTTGATTAAACCAAAGTTTTTAAAAAAAAAAAAAAAAAAAACTGGGTCTGTCCAATAAGATGCCTTGGCTCGTTATTGGACCTGTCCAGTAAGGCACCTCAGCTTTTGTTTTTCCAAAGTTAGAGGCTGAGAGTAAACATTAGTGACTCGCTCCAGCTGGAATGCGTGACTCAATGCCTTTTATAAGCTTGTCCAATAGCTTGAGCCCCTGGGGGTGATGGACAAGGGGTGTCACCATGGTACCAGGGCAAAGGGCGCTCTTCCCCCTTTGCCAACTGCACTGTTGTCGGCAAACCTATTACTGCTTGCCCTCTCCCCCAACCGACATACATCCCTGTCAATTCCTAATCTCCCGGAGCGTCCACTGGACTGTTTCAGGCCTCCAACACAATGGCCCTCTGTAGTTGTCCTGGCATGTGGAGACTAGCCTCGAAGATCCCCATTTTTTTTTTCCCACGCATGAAATGATTTCCATTTTGTCGTTAAAGCAGAAAGGTCTATTTCAAAGACTCCTTCGGTCACATTTGACTGCTGAAAAGGTCCGAGGCTACTGTCGGTGAGGATTCTTGCGACCAATGCCACTTCTTATGCCGGGCTGATCAAGGGAGGAATGCTGTGATAGGCCCCTTTTTCCACCTTTTTGAGAGCAGCCCGCCATTCCTGAGAGCTGAAAGGGCGTCTTTATCCGTAACCGGAGATGAGGTTTAAGTTCTTTCATGTACCTGCCAATTCCATCAGGCTCTTTGTGAATGCTCAATGGTGGAACTGTAGTGGAAAAGTGCGGAAAGCTGAAGAGGGTCATGCTGCCGACTGTACCTCCAGCCATACTTGTCAGCGTCGATGATGTGCGATAAGACTTCAGGCATTTCTTTAAAAAAATATGCACCTTGTAAAAAGGCGACAGGGTTTTTAGCAGGAGGTGGAGTTCTAGTCTTTAGTCCACAGTTCGTGTCAAAAAAGATTGACTTAATTTAAAAACAGTAGAACTGGCAGTGTTCAAAGCACGTGTTTGGCAAGTATTACAAACCAGCATAATCTGCTGTCTGAGGTGTGGAATGTTTAAAGAGTGAGTGTTTTTCTGATAGAGCCTTGCTGAAGGAAGTTGTGGGTGCGAGTGTCTCAATAGTAGCATATTCATGAACAACAGTTCTCTAATCTTTTTGTGTGAACATAAAAACGTGTTCACGTCCCGTTTGTACTTGCATGGCTTTTCTAACTATCCAACAAGACCAAAAGGTAGGGCTTATCCGTGGAGGACCGATTGAAGAGGAGGGGTTGCACAACAACAGGGCTTACCAGATAGTAAAATAGGTTCAGAGGCAAGTTGCTACGTTTTTATGATTAAACAGTATAAGTAGTTAACTTTAAAACCAGAAGTATTAGGAAATTAGGAAGTGAAGTATTATTTTTTTTGTAGCATTTCAGACACTTTGTTTGGTATGTGAAAATTGAAAAATGAGACTGTCTTCACTCCTTGCAAAATCTGAATAACACATTTCTGGCAGATTTATTTGTTGGCCTGTGAGGTACGTCAGCAGTTATACATTCTCCACTTGCATAAAAAAGTTCCTGTTGGAAACAAAAAAAAGTCAGAGACTTTGGACTTCAGTGACTCTTTCCAAATGTCTCTGAACCTGAGAGCCAGCACAGATTAGTCAGACACTAAATCCCAGTGATTCAGTCAGTGGTGACTTGAAATGAATGGTTCATTGAACTGAGCAAATCTGATTTAAATTTATTTTTATTTGAAAATCTATGGAGGAAGCTTCCCAGCAGTTTGTCGGCCGTTGATGATCCTTGGCTCGGACACTGTTCCGTAAATAACAAAACATTCCCTGAAATTCCTACTCGTAACCCGCAAACACACCTTATGTACTATCCTAATATTATTGCTCTCAGTAGTATTCGTGTTTTTCCCATCCACCATATGTCTTCGAAAGACACCAAATGATAATCAAAACATTCTCAGACGGTGTTTTGTCGGCGTCTGGTTGCGACCCCAAAATAAACCTGACTTTGAAAATGATTAGTGATTATTTGGACTTTGTTATAGGAGTAACTTTCCTGCTGGCTTTCAGAATGAATCTCCGAAGGATAGCAGGTTGAGTTGGACCTACTGTGTTGTTGTTTGGGAGTCTTCTGAAGAAGCTCCCCTCTGAACGCAGGGAGCGTGAGAGTCCGCCTCACCCCTCTCGTATCCGCTTCCCTCGTTCATAGGTTGGACACGAGGACTCGAGAGCAGTTCTCAGGGGAAATCAGCTGTATTGTACGGAGCAGCTCCCTCTTCAAATGCATAAAATCTGCAGCCCACCCTGCACTAAACCCATCCCTCTTTTCACCGCAGGCTTTTTCGTCTTCCTCTCTGAATGAAAGACCTGCATGAATAACAAACCTCTAGAGTGTAGAGCTCTCCCCCCATGAGACAATTCAGATGGTGTGCATTCCTCTGAAGTGTTTGAACCAGTCGGTCGCTATGGACTGACCCCCTGTCTCCGTCCATTTCTTTCGACACTCATGGAGCGGGTTACTCTTCCAGTGCAGGGTGGTTTTTTTCAGGGACATGTTCGGTGACGAATGAGGCAGAGAGCGAATGAAAGGCACAGTGTGAGAGGAGAAAAGGGAGAGAAAGCTGTGAATGGTAATCAGATTAGTCTTGATCCACCTGTGTATGTGTGCGTGTGGGTAAGCAAGCAGTGCGAAACATCAGCGCTGGCAGAGACGGAAGATCTGGCTTATACCATTAACCTAAAGTGATTTACGGCACCGTAATCATACGTCACTTATTTGATACCTTGGATGGTATTTGAATTCGGTCGTGATCTAATTGACTAATGTAATTGTCATGTAACAAACAAATAGTAAAGCCAACAAGTTTACCATTGTGTTGAGATTTTAAAGGGAAGCCTAGGTATTAAGACTTGTATGGCATAACATAGAAAACCCATTAAGATTTGCGTTATTTTAAAAAAGTCCATGTTTTATACATATTTTGGACACTGTGTATACACAACTCGGAATACACAACTCTAAAAATGTAATACTGATACGATGCCAAATTGTGCTGCTTTTGGTTGAAATTTTTAGTCGAAAGGCAACGAGAAGTGACGCAAGTCTTCACTGCTTTCCTAGCGATAAGAAGAGGTGAAAAGAATGGGAAGATGACTGTGGATGATTAAAACCTTCTAAAGACGCACGTCTTCGTTCTCTCCACTTTAACCTTGACACCTTTGAGGCTTTTAGTAGACCACAGGTACTGAAACAGCTTGCAAGAAATGGCAGAGACAAGAAACGCTAGATGCCATCCTGGCAGTTTGTACACATGCCGACACTTGTCATGATGCCCCAGCCACTGAAGGAGTTTCTTAGCGTGGATTTCATTCGATGTCTGAGTGTGTATAGACTCATTGTGGGATGAAAAAAAAAAAATAAAGGTTTAATCCTACGCTTATCCATCCCAGCCTATCCATCGCCACCTGTAGGCTCTTTCAGTAGCTTTGGTCATCGTATTTTCCGAGTTATAGCTGTCAAAATTCCAACCAGTCGCTCACCGAGTGCAACAGTTTCACATCATCAAAAATGATGGTGCCCCCTATAATCCAAAGTATAAAACAATGTGGATTTTTTAAACTAACGTAAATATTTCATGGGTTTTCTACTACATATTTCAGTGAGAGACATCATTAAATAAAACCATACAAGTCTTAATACCCAGGGGTCCCTTTAAATGTTTATATTACTTGCTACAAAAATAGCTTTGATAATGCGTCTCAAGGCTTCAGATTGTGTCTCTTGCAGCTAGTTGTTTTTGAATGCGATGATGTATCTTATGTAAACGCCCACTTCCAAACCTCTGAACCTGTTGATGGTTGGGAAAACCTGGACAAATACGTAGCTTTTCCCCCATCTCAGGCCATTCACGGTGCCAACATGACACATCACTCTGAAGATGCATTGGTCAGACAAGTCAGTGTCGTCTTTTGCTATTGAAATGCTTGTTAATTAATTCCTCTCTTTCTCTTTCTCAATGCAGGTCTTAGAGGCAGCCCTTAACTATGGGATTTCAGAACTACTGAGGGCACTTTCACAAAAGGAGGGAAAAGGGGCCGGCATCAAGAACAAAAGGAGAGGATTGAGCTTTTGAAAAGAGGATCAGTTCTTTCGGACTCAGCGGGGTGCATGCTGCCCCCTCAACTGGACGTCCTCTTTTGTGCGAGTGAGAGAAAATAAAAGCAGGCATGCGCAATAAACTGAGAGAGTTCCGGGATGGGGGACGCCCCATGCTGGGGCAGAGGGACAGGACTCTTCTGGTGCTGCTGATCGCAATGGTGCTGACAGTAACGGAAGTGCGTGCTTCCTGGGATCAGAACCCGATGGAAGTTCTAGGCGACGTAAGGCAGCTGGAGGCGTCTATGCACTCGGCGGTGCTGTCGGACATACGTGAGGCAGAAGCGGCGGTTGCAGCCGTGTCGCAGCCTAGCGGCTTTCCAGACTCCTCGGCGGTGGTGGGGAGAGTGTTCCAAATGCGGGTGCCCATCAAAGCAAAGAACTCCAGGAGCACAGTAAAGGTGAGATGCTGTTCTTTCGAAGCACATGGCATCCTTCAAAATGCGTTGCAAATGCATGCAAACAAATTTGTCCTCTGGTGCTCAGCGGATCGTCCCTGGTATATCAGATCGACACTTCCAAGCCAGTGTACTCAGTCGGTGCAAAAGACGTGACTTTGCCCCAAGCACTGCTCAAATCTTATTCTACGCTTTCCTTATGACTGATGGACCATAAAATGTGTTGGTCCCTGTAATAACGCAATACTACTTGCAAACACGTGGTCCGAATGCTTGATGGCATAGAGCTCTCAGGAAACTGCAGGCTGATGCATGGGGGGCGCTTTACATTTAGATCAACGGTGTAAACAAATCTGTTTGTTTACCGAAATTTCTGTGAGGGCATGGAATTTATTTTCTGCTTTTGTGTGGTTGATGCTACAATTGGTTATTTGTATAAAAGTGTGTGCTTCTATCATCTTGTCAGTTTGCATTCAGTTCTTTCTGAGAAGATGGTACAAACACAATGTGGCCCTGACCAGGCATCTTTTGTTGACCACCCAGCAGTTTATGAGACATTTTTAACCAGCCCGTCCATGTCAACTGTTGTTAAAAGCGTGACCCCTGTCCGTATCTGT
Source organism: Labeo calbasu (assembly GCA_019740295.1). Classification (NCBI taxonomy): domain Eukaryota; kingdom Metazoa; phylum Chordata; class Actinopteri; order Cypriniformes; family Cyprinidae; genus Labeo; species Labeo calbasu. The sequence goes on from JAHKKF010502637.1 coordinate 10,915, forward strand.
CCATTGTGTTTCTCTGTCCCGTCTGAATGTTGGGCGGCTCTCCCAGGCCTTCTGTGTAATCCTACATTCACTGGATCATTTCTGCCCTGTCAAGCGCATTTTTAAGTTGAAACCACAAGCCCCTTTGTGCACTTTCGGAAAATCTGTCTTGACAGCTGTGCCAAAGAATCTAACGCCCAACAGTTAAAGCTGCCTACAGCTGTTCCCTTGCATAGCCATTCAGACCTGTCCAGACCATTAGCCCACAATGAACTTCCCTTCTCATTCCTTAACAGCATTTAGAATCAACTTTGCTGAAACTATAAATAATTTTCTAGTGTTAGGAAGAAGTAGCAAGTCAGGCATGGGACAAAAATGGATTAAAACTACACTTGCAGTGTTTAAAAACTTGGAGTGGGTGTAGAAATTGCACAAGAACATGCACAGTGTAGAAGGCGATTATCAGGGACTAGCTATGAGGTTGTGTAGCAGTCCAAAAACTACAGAGGTTTTGATCACGTCAACAGATTTCGCCACAGGAAAAGTCAATGTTCTAAGTATAAAAGCATCTAAATATAGATGTTAATTTTATATAGGGGGCGTTTCCTCTAAAGAAGCAAGGGAGGCTGTGCCTCCTCAAAATTTTGAATGAAAAATAATTTTGCAGTACAAAACCAAAACACCACAATTAAAAAATATAACGTGTAAAAAGTTTATAAATCACTCATTTTTCTAAGGACACATCGTCTAGCAGCGACGCCAGCAGGTGAAGTTGCAATGGGAGTCCGCATCTCTCTCGCCTCCCCTGAGCCCGTTTAGTTTTAACAGACACCCTAAAGCGTGTGGTGGGTTTGTTGGTGGGTAATTAAAAATGAATTGGGGAAAATCATGTGAGAGGAGGCAAAGCCTCCATCGCGATATGACTGGTTATGATCGGCTGTAATTGGTTCATGCGATAAATCCTGCCTCTTTTGTTTGTGTGCGTTCATGAAACGAATCTGGTTGAACAATACAGTTAATGCAAAGAGTGGCTTTAAAAAGTGAGCAAACTACTCGCACACTTAGATACAGGGCTGTCACTAACGATTATTTTGGTAATTGAGTAATCTGTCGATTATTATGACAATTAATCGAGTAGTCGGATACTTATATATTTTTTTTGTAGTAATAAAAATAGATCTAAGTGAACAATAGCCTTTAAAATGACTTTAAAATACATATAAAATAGCAACGAGGCAATAATAATGAGTTCAAATAAAGTATTAAAAGCAAGTAATCAGAGCTAATGTACATTACACGTTATAACAAATGCCTGTTGAGGGCGCCAACTGCCTGATGATTGTTTTTACACTTTACTATGTGATCTAATTCTTTTTTAATATTGACTCAACAACATGTAACTCAAATGTCCATTTAATCTTTAATATTTGGCCATTTCTTTAGGATAGAAAAACTACAGCCACTGTAATTTCTTGAATGTGTGGACATCAAAACGTGTACATTGTTTATCTTAAAAATCTGATGAAATGGCGTGCATTGCGTTCCCAGATGAATTCTTATTAGCATTATGCTTTATTATGATTTTTAATCATACCACTTCCGGTATTTTGCCAATTACTCGACACGGAAAAATGCAAGCAAGGAAGAATTTAAATACCCAAATAGAATCAAGGAATCGTTGCTGCCCTACTTAGATGCATCAAAATACAAAACTTCCAAAACAAAGATTCACATATAATGTACTCACCCCCTTGTCATCCAAGATATTAATGTCTTTCTTTCTTCAGTCATAAAGAAATTGTTTTTTGAGGAAAACATTTCTGCATGTTTCTCCATATAATGGACTGCTATGGTGCCCCGATTTTGAACTTCCAAAAAGCAGTTTAAATGCTGCGTCAAATGATCCCAGATGCGGTTGTAAACGATCCCAGCCGAGGAAGAAGGGTCTTATCAAGCGAGACTCAAATACTTTTTAATCTCAAACGCTCGTCTTGCCTTTCTCTCCATGAACTCTGTGTATTCTGGCTCAAGACAGTTAGGGTATGTCGAAAAACTCCAATCGTATTTTCTCCCTCAACTTCAAAAATCATTTCAAAATCATCCTACATCGCTACAGAAGTACCGACCCAGTCTTTGCAACATGAACATGCAAAGAAGAGCAAACACTCTTACTAAAAAAAAGGTAAAACAGCGATATAGAACGATTTCGAAGTTGAGGGAGAACATGAGCTGGGAGTTTTTTGACATACTCCATCACAATTTTTTTTTTTTTTTAATGAAAATAACCAGTCGTTTCGCTAGAAAAGACCCTTCTACCTTGGCTGGGATCATTTGAAGCTGCATTTAAACTGCATTTTGGAAATTCAAAATCGGGGCACCATAGCAGTCTATGCTGAAATGTTTTTCTCAAGAAACATACAACTGAAGAAAGAAAGACATGAACATCTTGGATGACAAGGTGGTGAGTAAATTGTTTGTAAATTGTTGTTCTGGAAGTGGACTTCTCCTTTAAGTCTTATTTTGATGTGTCTAAGTAGGGCAGCAACGACTCCTTCTATTTGAGTATTTAGATTTTTCCTTGTTTGCATTTTTCCCTGTGTCGAGTAATCGGCAAAATACCGGAAGTGGTGCATTCCACATATTAAACCCATTTTGAAATCATAATAAAGCATAATGCAATTAAGAATGCGCTCCAACACGATCTGTGGGAGTTTTTAGTGAGTAATCAGCTTGGTGAATTTTAAAGTAGGCCAAATTGCGCATCTGTGACCAATATTAACCGAGGTTTGATGACTGATGATCTGAAAAAATAGTTAAAAGTTAACTATTAAAAAGAATAGCTGAATGCAAGTTGTAACTGCCTTCAGTTATTATTTTGCAGCTTGATGAGATTCATACTTGGCTTTAATAAATAGAATGTTGATTAGGTTGTTAATGAAAAATTATAACATTTTTGTATTATTATTATTATTA
>JAHKKF010502640.1:0-19541 GCA_019740295.1 Labeo calbasu
ATGAAGTTTTCACTAGATAAAAAGCGATTAAACATTTGCACCATTATTAAAAAGGAAAAAGATACGCACTACATGCCACACTACTGAATATGGGGCAAGTTGTCACAGTGCGAACATGGGATTTACACCTCTGAAAATTATTTTTATTTGAAAAAACAAAGTTAATCTAAAATATAAAAGCCACTAGAACACACTACTGTTCCGAATGTTTTACAAACATACATATGTTTCTATTTTAAAACAGTAATTCATTCCTGTGATGCAAAGCTGGATTTTCAGCATTATTACTCCAGTCTTCAGTGTCACATGATCCTTCAGAAATCATTCTAATATGCCGATTTGCTGCTCAACAAATATTTTATTATTATAACCAATGTTAAAAACAGTTGAGCTGCATGGTTTTCTATAAACCATAATATTTTATGGCTCTTTGATGAACAGAAAAATCAAAAACACAACGTTTCTTTGAAACAGAATTTTTTGTAACATTATAAATGTCATTACGCATACTTTTTCAATTTAGTGCATCCTTGCATAGAATTACTGACCCCAAAACATTGGAATGCTAGTGCATTTTAACTTTAAAATGTACTATACACTATTCAAACGCCTTTCTTAACAATATTTAAGCAGTGAAAATTATAAAACATGAAAAACAAAAGCTGGAAAAGGTAAGAGGAACATCAAACCACTGTTATGACACATGTGACAACTTACCCCATACAGCATCTAAATGTCACTACCAGTCAAGAGTTTTTGAACAGTAAGATTTTTAATGTTTTTTTAAGAAGTCTTTTCTGCTCACCAAGCCTGCATTTATTTGATCCAAAGTACAGCAAAAACAGTAAAATTTTTACTTTTTTTTACTATGTAAAATAGCGGTTTTCTATTTGAATACATTTTAAATATATTATTCTTGTGATTTCAAAGCTAAATTTTAAGCATCATTACTCCAATCACATGATCCTTTAGAAATCATTCTAATATTCTGATTTGCTGCTTAAAACAAAAACAAAAACATGATTACTATGTTAAAAACAGCAGAGTATAATTTTTTTAAAGTTCAGAAGAACAGCATTTATTTGAAATGTAATTTTTTTGTAACACTGTAAAAGTCTTTACCACCAGTTTTGATCAATTTAAAGCATCCTTGCTAAATAAAACTATTAATTTCTATAATTTATTTCCTTAAAAAAAAAAAAAACAGACTCTGAGCTTTTGAATAGTATAGTGTATAATGTTACAAAAGCTTTTAATTTCAGATTTTATTTATTGCTGATCTTTAGATCTTTCTATTCAAAGAACCTTGAAAAAACTGTTTTAAATACTGATGATAATAATAATAATAATAATAATAATAATAATAATAAATGTTTTTTGAACAACAAATCAGCATATTAGAATGATTTCTGAAGGATCATGTGACACTGAAGACGAGCAATGATGCTAAAAATTCAGATTTGATCACAGGAATAAATTACATTTTAAAATATATTCAAATAGAAAACATTTCACAAAATATTTCACAATTTTACTGTTTTTGCTGTACTTTGGATCAAATAAATGCAGGCTTAGTGAGCAGAAGAGACTTCTTTAAAAAAAAAAACATTTAAAATCTTACCATTCAAAAACTTTTGACTGGTAGTGTAAACATAACACACTCCACTCTTATTAAATCTGTTCTGCAATCACCTGTATAATGTTGCTGCGGTTCTCTTTAGTCCTTTAGGCCTGTTGGGTTTGGGTTCACCTGCCATGTTAATGTCTGTGAACAGAAGTGGAAAACACATTCAATCCAAAGTTTCATTTTGACTTACCAAATGCAGATTTCCAAAAGCGCACAGAGTAATTATCTGACATGCGTATTAAACAATGACAGATGGAGGAAGCCTTTCAAAGTGACATCTGCAGCTCTTTGATAATTGTACGTTACCGGGTACACTTGAGGCTGTTATCTAATGACTCTGTAATTATCACGGTGCACTGACATTACGGACACTTGTCGTGAAGTGGGAGTGCTCTGATTTGCATAACCACATGCTCTATGCATCCACCAGAGGGCACTCGACACCCACTCAACCGGGCCGAAACGCACCGGCGTCTGCTCTCTTCCCCACACCTCAGCCTCCAGAGCCTCCTCGGGTTCCACTTTATAACAGCAATGACAGGAGGAGAAGCAGAAAGAGAATAATGGATCGCCGCGAAGCAATGGAAGACATGGCTCTGTCACCCCATTTCATATTTCCAACACTCAAGCGAGCTTTGAGACAGCGAGACGCGCCAGGGTTTGAGGGAGAGATGTCAGCCGTGATGATTTCCCTTCAGCTCCGGGACTGATTGGCCAGTGGGGAACGAGCGGGGCCGTGTGACTGACAGGTCACCGGGGCTGTCAAGTGGAAGCCAAAGGCTCCGTGGAGCGCGAAACAGCGGCTAATCTGACCGCCGAAAAAAACACGTATGTCATCAAGCAGCTGCAGAGGGCTAGAGGGCAAACGAGAGACGGGGAAACAAAGATTGGAAGCGAAGGAGACAGAGATCGAACTAAATCGAGGCAAAGACGGGACGGCGCGGCCAGAGAGATAGAGACATAAAAGGTGGAAGCGAGCAAATGAACAACTGTCTGATGTCCTCAGCGTGACACGAACACCTGCCGCTGACACACCTGTCCTGTTCCTCATTTATCTGAGGGGGGGCGGGGCATCGGCCGTCGGTTGCTCGGATACCGGCACAGCTGAGAAACCAATCAGTGTCTAGAGGTCACCTCGTAGAGGACGCACCATTATTGGCTGGTATGACGAGGATTAAAATGACTTGATAACTGAAATAGCGCCTTGATAATATGACCCCACGTTGACTTGTGTAATTCATTTGAAGTGGCACACGCTAAAGACATACATACTGTATATAGACTTCACGGAAACTGGCTAGTGTGTACTCTAGGGCACGAAAGGAATTGTTTATTAGTCTGTAATGAGTCTGTCTGAACACTAAGGCTATGTTTAGAATGACATACTATCTCATACATCACTCTTGCGGTTTCCAGTAAAATAGTGTGTATGGCAAAATGTGAAGTGTACAACAAAGCTTACTGCACACAGAATACTACATCACACAATTAAGCACACTCAACTTGACTTTTTATTTTCAGAGCAATGGCTGAACCATAATATCAGCTGTAGGACTATTAACATTTATTTGTCGACTATTAACATTTCTTTATGGACTTGCTTAATTATTTGTTATTAAATAAATACATATTATTCTAATATTATAATTATTATTATAATTATTTTAAATTTCTATATTTTTATTTATATATTACAATACTATAATATAATAATATTAATTATATTTTATTATTTTTATTTTTGCTGTAAACATAAATAGTAATAACAACATTATTATTATTATATAAATGTACTATATTATTATTATTATTATTATTATTATTATTATTATTATTACAAAGTTGAATTATGTAATAATAATATCAATTAAAAATTAAGTAATTGTTTTTAAAATAAATATATAAATAAATAATAATTTTTATGGTATATAAATATAACAAAATAGTAATAATAATAAATACTGCAGAAATCTTTTTGTAAAATTATAATTTTTATTATAACTATTTGAAATGTTATATTTTTTTAATTATATAATATTAATTATATTTTATTATTTTTTTTTATTATATTATTTATAAATGAATATAATTATTCTTTTATTTTATTACATAGCAAAACAGCAGCAGCAAATATTATTATTATTATTAGCATATACATTTACTATATTATTATTATAAAATGTAATTAAAAATGTAATTGTTTTTGACTGACTAAAAAACAGTAAGCTGTACAAGTAATTAATAGTATAAAATTAGTATTATATAAACAATTAAGTAAATGATTTTATCAATAATAATAAATAAATAAATTAATCATAATTTTCTGGTATATAAATAACAAAATAGTAATAATAATAAATATTACTGAAATCTATAATTATTTACATTTTAATTATTTAAATTAACTGTGTTTTAAATTATATAATATTAATGATATTTTATTATTTTATTTTTGCTGTACATAAACTAACATATTATTATTATTATTACCATATAAATTTACTGTATTATTATTATTATTATTATTATTAAAAATTGTAATTAAAAATGTTAAGTAATTATATAAATAAATAAATGAATAATGTTATCAATTAATAATTATATAAATAAATAAATAAATCTTTATTTTATGGTATATAAATATAACTAAATAGTAATAATGATAAGTATTACGGAAATCTATAATTACTGTTATTTTAATTTTCATTATTTTTAATTATATAATAATATTAATTATATTTTGTTATTACTATTTTTGCTGTGTGTAAATAGCAACAACAATTATTACCATATAAATTATTATTATTATTATTATTGTCATTTTTACAAATTTGAATAAAAATGTTAAGTAATTATTTTTGAGAGATTTTAAAAAACAGTAAGCTGTATCCAGCAAATAATAGTATTAAATTTGTATTAAATAAATAATTTTAGCAATTAATAATGATATAAATAAATTAATCATTATTTTTACGACATATAAACATAACAAAAATAGTAATAACAATAAATATTACAGAAAACTATAATTTATTACATTTAGATTCATTAAAAATGATACATAGATTATAGAGAATTAAAAATTATAGGTAACTGTTTTTGATGTTTCTGCAAGGCATTATATTACTGTTTGAAATGTTTAGCATTGCATACATACTATTTCCCAAAGTATTTTTAAAGTATAGTTGGCAGTTATCCAGTATCCAGTAATCAGTGTGATATTATTTCATTCCAAACATATGCACACTGATCTCCCGGCATAGTGCATGCTAACAAAATACCCTTTAGTGAGTGCCCTACTTTTATTACAGTACAAGTGTTCAACAACTACATGAAAAAGCTCAATACAAACTTAAAATTCACTGAGGTCAAGAACCCTGAAGAGCGGAGAATGGTGCTGATGTCACATTGGCCTCCTTATAATGTTGATCTACTCGCACTGCACTATATTGACCTCGCTTTGACCCCGCCACAGTGATGGCCACAGGAAACTGTCATCAATAGATATTAATCTTAACTGCTTCGGTGTCACGGGGCTCGCTCTTGGCAGCAGTCAACCAAACACTCTACGGGGCGCTTAAAAAGTCAGTTTGCTCCTACAGCAAGTGTTGTGCACTTTATTTAACCTTGGCGAGACGTTATTCAGATGGGATACAGACTCATATTCTTGTCCAACTCACCGAGGGTCTGTCCGGCAAGCACGCGTCCGTTTTCTCCAATGACGGCTCCGCGAGCGTGTCTCTCGTTGGCGTACTGAACGAAGGCGTAGCCTTTGTGAACCGAGCAGCCCAGCACACGGCCGTATTTGGAGAAGATGGTCTCAACGTCGCTCTTTTTCACCACCGCTGTGTTCAGGTTTCCGATAAATACGCGTGAGTTGATCGATTTGGGGTCATTTTTGTTGGTAATGTTGCTCGTCTGGACTTTCAGCGACATCTTGGTTCAAAAGTGAACAGCAATCTGGGGAAAAAAAAAACAGATCACAGGAGTTTAGACCAATAGCAATTCTGGATACTGTGAAATGAACAAACCATATTTCTCAAACAGACAAAAATAGATCAATTGTGCAGAAAAGTTGACGTCAGTGATTAAACTTATATTAACTTTGTAAAATCGCTCGCTTTCATAAATGGCGACAACATTTATAAACTAATTTAAATAATCATTACTATTATGATTAATTATATTAATCATTAGTATTAGTAGTAAAAATTTGCTTTATTGGTATTTATTATTAATAACTATAAGCAGTATTAATAATTATTAAAAACTTAACTAAAAAATACTTCATATAAATAATTTATATTCTGGTAAATTATTTATATAAACTCTAAAACAAATTATTTAAAAAAATATTTATTATTATTTACTACATTAACAATAAGCAATATTAATTACCTGTATTATTGAAAAAAATACAAATTCTATAATAATAATAATAAATTACTTTGGAAATACATTTAAATAAACATACACCTCTCACAAGTTTGGGGTCAGTAAGATTAATACAAAATACAATAAAAACACTAAATGAAATATTATTACATACTATTATTAAAATAACTGTTTTCTAATTTTAATATTTTAAATATTTCTGTTATTTTAAAAAATATTTAAAAATGTAAATTACTACTAAAATATATATTAGTGTAGCACTATACGTCATAAATGTACTGTCACTTTTGATCAATTTAATACAGCGTTGCTAAACGGCAATATTAATAATAAATATTAAAAACTTAATTTCATTTAAAAATACCTAATATAAATTATTTATATTCTAATATAACTATTTATATACACTCTAAAACAAATCATTTAAACAAGTTTTATTGTTTATTATTATTATTTACTACATTAACAATAAGCAATATTAATTACCTGTATTATAAAAAATTGTTACAAATTCTATATTATTATTATTATTGTTATTATTATTAATATTAATAAATCACCTATTTATTATAATAAAATGTAAATTACTACCAAATTATATTTTATTGTTGCATGCATTATAAATGTACTGTCACTTTTGATCAATTTAATGCAGCTTTGCTGAATATCAGTATTAATAATTATTATTATAAACATAATTTTATTTTAAAATATTTAATATTAATTATTTATATTAGAAATATACATTTACATAAACACATATTGTTATCATAATATATAAACACCTTTCAAAAGTTTGTGGTCAGTAAGATTAATAAAAAGTGCAATAAAAACACTACATGAAATATTATTGCATACTATTAACTACCTACTATAACAGTTTTCTTTTTTCTATTATTTTAAAAAACATTGTAAAATGTAAATTACTACTGAAATATATTTTATTGTAGCATTATACATTATAAATGTACTGTCATCTTTGATCAATTTAATGCAGCCTTGTTGAATAGCAATATTAATAATTATTAAAAATGTAATTTTATTTTAAAATATTAAATATAAATTATTTATATTCTGAAAAATGATTTATATAAACTCTAAAACAAGTTATATAAACAAGTTTTATTTATTTATTTATTATTATTATTTACTACATTAACAATATGCAATATTAACTACCTGTATTATTAAAGATTATGTTACAACTTCTAAAATAATAATAATAAATCACCTAAAATGTATTTTTATAAATCCTCTGTCAGATAATATAATTACTTCCCAAGCCAGACAATCCACAGAGAGCCATAATAGATAGGCCTCCAGTATATCTGGGGCCTGAAAGGTGCTGATTTTGCCCTTGAGCAAACATTACCCTATGAATCATCCTGAACACAGACACGCCCTGACCTATATATCTCCTAATTAATGAATAAGTGATCAAAGCTCTCTTGACACCAGCACAGCACGCCTGATGTACTCCATTTCTCACGGGCAACACTGGCTACGCCCTACGCAGTAAAATCAGACAGAACCGTAATTAGCACACTGATCAAAGTGTTAATGACAGCCCATAAAAAAACAGAACAATCAAACTAGAGATCGCCATAGTATTTCAGTTGTTTCTTTTAGACTGTAATAGAATTCAGCTGGGAGGAAAGTGAGACTTTTCTTAAAGGGACAGTTCACCCAAAAATGATTATTTACTCATCCTCATGTTGTTCCAAACCTAGGACCCTTTGATTTTGGCGATGCGGAAAACGAGGACTGAATCACGGAATCCAGTCATAAAAATGGAATTTACTGTATAACGCGGAATGTCACGGAATTTGCTGAATTTTGGATTAATAAATCAAACAGAGGTCAGTACGCTTAATGCGTGTCTGTGAATTTTAGGTGTGAATCCTGCATGTTTTGTGTGTCTCTGAATGGTGCAGACGTGCAGTTTCATTCACTACACAAATGCTAAATCGTGAGAGTCGAGAGTCACTTCATGAGCAATTTACCGTTTCTTGTGAGAAAACCTCTCCCCATATCATATACATACAAACAGAAACTTAAAATACATACATACTTCACAGCATCTGTCAAAATAAAAGTTTGATTTAACTTGAAGAAACTGTGACAGAAATATATTACTTAATGTAATGAAAGTACTACTACTACTAATAAAATTATTATTAAAACATTATTTCTTTAAGGAATATTTACCAGAAAAATATCTGCTAGAATTTATTTACCAGAAAAATGTAAATACACAACAAAATAATAAAAAAATAATACTAGTAATGAATTAATAATAAATTATTTTTTAAAAAATAAATATAACATTTTAAATATTTTAAAATGTTAAATATAAAATTAACTAGATATGATTTAGATTTTTTAAATAAATGTAACATTTTAAAAAATAACATTTTTTAAGGAATATTTACCAGAAAAATGAAAAACAAACAACAACAATAAGTAATAAATTAATAATACATTAATACATGTTAATAAATATAACATTTTAAATAGTTTAATTTTTTAAATATAAAAATTAATTTGACCTGATTTAGATTTTTAAATATTTAACATTTTTAAGGAATATTTACCAGAAAAAATATCTGCTAGAATTTATTTACCAGAAAAATGTAAATACACAACACAGCATTTCAGAAAAAAACCCAATAATAATGCTGGTAATAAATCAATAATACATTTTTTTTAAAAAAAATAAATATAACATTTTAAATATTTTAAAACTTTAAATATAAATTAATTAGAGATGCTTTTGATTATTACAATTTTATGATACCATTAAAATAGAATTCAAGGAAATTAATGGAAAAACAGAATTTGGTAAAAAAAAAAAAAAAGTTCATAGGGTTTTAAAAATGTAATTATTGTTAAACTTTTAATATACTGCTTAAAATCTTTAAAAAGTTTCAGAATTTCAATTCTGATTTCTTAATTTAAACATTAAAACAGAGTCTAGCAAAAAAGGAAAACAGAAAAAAATGCAATCCAGAAAAATTAAAACAAAAAAACTGGGTGAACCAACTCTTTAAGGCTTCTCTAGAAGTTTAGAAGTCATCTTAAATCAAGTCACAGATCTCAATATGAACTCTTTAATACAAAACATTGAACATTTTTCATTTCTGAGCAATGCAAGCCACATAAATGTTCAGTATGACTCCCACTATTCTCAATCCAATCAATGGATAAATTACATAGAGGTAAATTGGACTGAAGACAAAAGATCAACCTCCAATCAATAGTTTTCCCTTAAAAAGGCCTTTCTTTATGGTGAGGAAACATAAGGAGATAAGAGTATTTGGACCTTATTATGAGGACAGAATAGCAGTGTGAGGTTAAAAGACGTGGCGCTTCTGACCGCCGCAGTAGCGGCCCACCGCTGTTCCTCATTAGCGGCGTTCGAGTGCCGCGAACGTGAAATCAGACCAAACCGCAAGCCTGTCAGGGTCAGTTGAGTGTGTCTCAGGTGTGACAGAAATAAGGTGTACTGTGAGGACCGTTCAGACCGCGGCTCCCCTCTGACAGTGTCTGCTAATCGCACAATAGTTTCGGAGCAAGTGAACAGGAAGGTCATTTAGTGCAAAAAAGACGTTTCTCCTCTAATTACTAGCGCCTCTGTACATCTCACATTGCTGGGGATTGTACAAGCCTTTGAAGCATGTCCTGTCTTTCTTTCCTTCTTGTTATAATGACTTGGGCAATAAAGGTTTTTGAACTGTGCTTTTTGCCGCACGCTATCATCCTGCTCGCAGAAATAACTAGCTTTGCTCGGACTCGCCTGCTTCCGTGGGGCCCATTAGCACCTGTTAAAGAGTTTCTAAACAGTTTGGTTGTTGAAAGCGTCAGACGGTTTAGGGATCATGGATTGTAATTAAATGATCGATTAGACTGGGAAAATACTGGACCGGATTCCTACATCATGCCATGTTGGACGGCATCCTGACAGAAAGCATTCATGCGGCTGAACGACTCACACTACCTCCGGCTAACTTAATGAGCTGTGGGTTTCAGCGCTCCCATTTTTCCTCATTATGTCATTCACACAATTAACCCATTCAAGCGTATTATTTTGGACGAGTTTAAGTAAAGCGAGACCAAAAAAGAAAAATAAGGACGCGTCAATTTGGATACTTTTGTCAGATAGAACAAAAAAACTACAAGGTGATACTCAAACTGTGTCATTTTTCCAATCTGAACTCTTTTTGGCTTTAGAAATACACATTTATTACATACACTACCAGTCAAAAGTTTTTGAACAGTAGGATTTTTCATGTTTTTTAAAGAATTCTTTTCTGCTCACCAAGCCTGCATTTATTAGATCCAAAATACAGCAAAAACAGTAATATTGTGAAATATTTTTACTATTTAAAAAATCTGCTTTCTATTTGAATATATTTTAAAATGTAATTTATACCTGTGGTCAGAGTTAAATTTTCAGCATCATTACTCCAGTCTTCAGTGTCACATGATCCTTCAGAAATCATTACAATATCCTGATTTGCTGTTCAAGAAACATTTTATTTTTATTTATCAATATTTAAAACAGTTAAGCTGGTAAAGACATTTATAATGTTACAAAGATTTTTATTTCAGATAAATGCTGTTCCTCTGTACTTTCTATTCATCAAAGAAACCTTAAAAATCTGTTTTTAACATAATAATAAAAGTTTTTGAGCAGCAAATCAGAATATTAGAATGATTTCTGAAAGATCATGTGACTGAAGTAATGATGCTTAAAATTCAGCTTTGAAATCACAGGAATAAATTACATTTTTAAATATATTCAAATAGAAAACAGTTATTTTAAATAGTAAAACTATTTTAGAATTTGTGTTGGAAAAAAAAAAATCTAAATTTCTTGTTGAATTCAATGTGCTACTTGCCATTTCTTTATAATTGTTTGTTTTCATTTTTTCAAACTTTTTTTGTTGTCATTTGCAGCATATGCAATATGCTTATATCAAATATTTATATACTTGTTTTGGTGATTTAATGTGAGCAATATATTACATATATTTTACAACTGGTGTTACAGAAAAAACAAAACAAAACTCTAGGCATCCTAATAAATCTTCTGATAGTAAATACACCACATAGGCTAGAAACTTCTAAAATGATTGCATTGTGTTCACTGATTAGATTATGAGATGAAAAAAACTATATTGAACCTACAATTCAATACATGTACCTCATTAATTAATAAAACAACATTAACTATTATTAATAATGTTAATTATTAATTTTACATATTTTATACTGATTTTTTTAATTATTAATTTTATTGTAAATGACTAATGATCATCATAATTAGCATTTTCATGCTCATAGATTTGAACAATAATTGGCAAATACATGATTGGCTAAGGCATTTCTGAAAACAAGAGAAGCTGGCATATTTAATTAGCAGTAATGTGGTGAGCAGGGGGAACTGCTTTTTAACAGTGTAATGGATGAAATTAACAGAGCAGAGATTGGATTGGAAAGAGTCCAGGGCAAACAGTGGAGCGATCCGTCAGGGATAGAGACACCAGGCGCTCTCTCTCTCTCTCTCTCTCTCTCTCTCTCAGGCCATACTGTAGGGCGAGCATGTGACTCTGGCACGCAAATGTTCGACTCTCCAGAGATTTGGCAGAGCTGTCCCACCACACAAGTTTCCCAGAAGCAGCTGCTTGCATTGCACAACACACTAATACCAGGTTATTAAAATGTCCGGGGGGCTGAATGTTCATCGGCCTTTACTGCTGACCTGAAACCTGTTTTGCATTTAGTAGTAACAGTCCAGGTTAAAGTGTGCTGGAGGTTTGCATCTTAAATCGAACTCTCAGCACTTTCAGCATACTGATAATATGCTCACACGGGTACTTCATTAAACACTTCTTAACGAACACAAGATAAACTGAGATGTAAAATTACAGTGTAGTTATTTTTGGTTCATTTACTGATGGTTAATCTACTGTAAGCCTTGATGTAAAGTTGCATCTGACACTAAAAGAATTCGGTCTGCACTGTAGAAAATGCTAGTAATTTACTAAAACAAAGAGAAACTGCTGCATGCTAACATGTTAATTGGTTAGTTGTAATATACAGTTAAATATATTAACAAGACAATGCATGTTTAAATGTTAAATGTTTCTTTTTATTACTATTGTTAATATTATGTATTTTATTAATATAAATATGTATTAACATTATAATAATGTAATATATAATGAAATGCACAATATTTATTTTTTATTTTTATATAATAAACTTTCTATTTAATATATCATGCAAATAATATATATTTTGGTAAGTATGAATCATCTTAAAAAAATAATAATACACTCCCAGATAAGTGTTCATATTTTTTATTATAATATATTTTAATATATTTAATAACAAAATATTTATTTACATAAAAAACAGTTTGCATTTATTGTATTACTAAAGTACAAATAAATTAATAATTTAGCAATTTGCATTCAGCTATTTAGTCTTCTAAACATATTAAAAATATATTCCTTATAACACATGTATGTACATAAAAACACAAAATTTTGAATTTATTGTAATACGTAAGTAATAATAAATTAGTAATTTTGTTAATAATTTAGCCATTTGCGTTTAGGTATTTATTCTTCTTATAACTAATTAATTTACACAAAAACCACTCAAATTTTGCATTTATTGTAACACGTAAGTAATAATAATTTAGTTAATAATTTAATAATTTGCATTTAGGTATTTAATCTTCTGAACATTTTTTTTTATAATAATAGTATGCATTATTTGTTTATGATTTCATTATTTGTATGACAATATAATATAATATAATATAATATAATATAATATAATATAATATAATATAATATAATATAATATAATAAATAGGAGCATATAAAACACGAGTAAACTGAAACCTTGGCATATCCACAAGTCTATTACAGTAAAAATACGAAGAGCAATTATACATACACACTACCCTTGATCAACTCATAATGTAGTACAAATTAAATTTTGTTCGACTTTACAAAGTCGTGTGCGTGAACTCTCTCTTACACACACACACACACACACACACACACAGTACTACATGTGGTTGTTAGGGATAATTTATATTCTATTTGAGCTTGTGCCAAAATCATCCCTGTCAGTAATGTTATTTTACAGACAGGCAAATGTGTTTGGAGGTCACTTAATAGCTCATTAGAAATGAGAGCACCTGCCCCCCCACCGCACATACAAACCACAGATGTTACCGGAACAAGCACAAAACTGTCTGCTACCCTTCCCTAAAACATTGCTAGCCCTCTACTGGGAACAAACAGCATCAAATTCTGTTTGGAAACAGCAGCCTGGGAATTAGGTTTCCTCCACTGTTGCCCAAGGCAACTAAATCAGAGTCTGAGCGTTGAGGAAAGCATCAATTCATCAGCCAATCAGCTCCTCAAACAGACGCTTTGTACCCGGCGCGGTGTGCACAATTGTGTTGCGAGCAGGAATCTAAAGAGATTTCTGAGGCGTTTGATTGTTAAAGGAATAAACCACAAGTTCTTACAACAAGCTTTCTTCTGTAGAACACAGAAAGAGATACTAAGGAATGAGTTTTCAAAAAGTAGATTGTAAAATATCTGTATGAATCTTATCCAAAGCATCATAACTTAGATAATGCTTGAAAATTATGTGACAACCACAAAATTAAACCTAAACTGAAATCGAAAATTGCGCCATTATTTCATATATCATTGAAAGCTTATATTACTATATTAAAAGCGCAATTTATTATGTAGAGTATTATGAGAAAGAGATGGACTGAGCGGGTGTGATTACCTGCATCTGATACAGCATTCATTCTTCAGCTCAATCTCATATTCACAATAAAACATTAGTTTAAACATCCGCTGAGGAAATCTACCTTTGTCGTACTATCCTTTCATCCGTTAAAGGAGTAGTTCACTTCCAGAACAAATATTTACAGATAATGCACTCACCCCGTTGTCATCCAAGATGTTATGTCTTTTTTTCTTCAGTCGTTAAGAAATTATGGTTTTTGAGGAAAACATTTCAGAATTCCTCTCCATATAATGGACTTATATGGTGCCCCTGAGTTTGAACTTCCAAAATGCAGTTTAAATACAGCAAAAAAAAGACAATTTACATACTTTTTAACCTCAAACACTCGTCTTGTCTAAGTCTGCGTAAACTCTGTTTTTTCCGGTTCATTACAGTTAGGGTAGGTCGAAAAACTCCCATCTCATTTTCCTCTCCAACTTCAAAGTCGTTGTTTTACCTTTTTTTTTGTTAAGGGCGTTTGACCTTCTTTGCATGTTCACTTTGTAAACACTGGGTCGGTACTTCTGTAGCGATTTAGGACGATTTTGAAGTTGGAGGTGAAAATGAGATGGGAGTGTGCTTCGGATGTGTGCGTTCAGAAAAACGTGTATCAGAAATTTAAACTGATACGACTTTAAAACGCATGATTTCAGCACGATATACATGATAATCGAAACCAAACAGATGTTTTTTGGCAGAGATCTGAGATACGAGCTAAAAAAAGCAAACTCTATTCTGGAAAAGAGGGTGGGGAGCAGCAGCTCATTTGCATTTAAAGAGACATGCCACTGAAACAGCCTGTTTTTTTTTTCACTCAAAATAGGCATTTTCAAAATGATATAATATATGATCTTTGGGGTATTTTGAGCTGAAACTTCACAGACACATTCTGGGGACACCTGCGACTTACAATACATCTTGTAAATAGGGGCATAATAGGTGCCCTTTAAAGTAAAAAATAACGTCTTTGTTTCCAACACTATTTCCGGTTCATTCTCTTTCAATATAAAAGTCTTTACTGCTGACTCACTCATAAAAACAGTCTCTTTTCGTCATCTAATGGTGGAATGATGTAACTAAAATCACGAACACACATCCCTGTTTCTCAATACTAAATACTATTACTAGTACTATTAAAGTATAATTAATCTAATAATAATATTTAATAAACAACAACACAGATCATAAAAATCAGAAGTACAAAGATACGTTTTGATATACAGCATTACATTTACATAAAATATAACATGATGAGATTTTGCCCTCAGCCAAAATGATTTGCTCTGGAACAAGTAATACATTAATAAGACCAAAGACTGCCCGTTAGACTTATCCAAAACAAATATCTCACGTTTAACCACTATAGAGACATCAGAGTCAGCGGCAAATCTCTGAAAGCTCACATCGATGCAAACACTGATGCAAATTTTCAAATAGACGTTATCTTTATTAACAAACCGCATATTTGAAGTCTAAACAACTACATTCTCACCTAAAAATTCTTGAAACGACATTCTGTGACACAAAGACAGTATTATTTATAAAATTACAGTGGATTTGGGCATCTGCCATGACACTCGCTGTGGGAAATACTGCACGTGGAGTGATACAAACAAATATATATATACATATATTTTATATATATACATATATATAAACACTGCACTGTAATAAAACAAAACAATCTATAAAAATCTTTAAAAATCAAATGTTTTTTTGTACTTTTACAGGTATTTTATCTGTTTTCTGAATTTCTTATTGCACACCTTAAATATATTTTTCAATGAACGCATTAAAATACACGAATGCATAAATAACTAATTTGTGTTGGTGCAAACATGATTGTTGCAGACTGTATAAATAAGATTTAGAGGAAAATCTGGCATTTATAGCACATCTTGGCTCGCCTTCTACCTCCTCCGTTCTGACACCCAAGGGCGCACTTGCTGGCACCGCAGTGTTGTGCAGCACCGCTGTCACTGTTATCACTCCGGGGAGTAAAGAGCAGACCACCGCTTGATTGGTGAATGTCCCTCAAGCGTAGCTCTCACCTCCCTATTGTGCACCTCAATACTGGAACCTCGTTATGCTCAGAATGTCACTGCCAGTATCAGTCACCGGGTCTTGGGGGAAAGCTTACACCTCAACCCACAGATCAAAATTAAACACTGCAAAAGCAATTTGCAATCAGGCTGATTGTGAAAAATAGATTGTTCTGCAAAAAATGATCAAATAATTATAACAAATACATACTACTGTTCAAACGTTGGGGTCAGTACATTTTGTTTTTTTTTCCCTAAGAAATGAATTGTTTTCTTTTTTTTCAGTGAGGATGCATTAAATTGATTAAACGTAAAGACATTTATAATGATATCAAATATTTTTAATTTAAATAAATAGTTACTTTCTATTCATCAAATTAATGTAACTAATTACAATTAATTAAGCATCTGTTTTCAACATTGATAATAATAAATGTTTCTTAAGCAGCAAATCAACATATTAGAATCATTTCTGAAGGATGATGTGACACTGAAGACTGGAGTAATGATGCAAAAAATTCAGCTTTGCATCACAGGAATAAATTACATTTTAACATATACTCAAATATAAAAGAGTTCTTTTAAATTGTAATAATATTACTGATTTTACTGTACTATTGTTAGTGGGAAGGAAACACTTCTTTCATAAACATTAAAACAAAAATGAAGGGTTGAAGGGTTATGTATACACTACTAGTCAAAAGATTTTTTATGTTTTTAAAGAAATCTCTCCTGTTCACCAATGTATTTATTTGACGCAAAGTACAGCAAAAGCAGTGCAATTTTGAAATATTTTTTCTATATAAATATCTGTTTTCTATTTGAATATATTTTTAAATGTAATTTTTTCTTGTGATCAAAGCTACATTTTCGGCATCATTACTCCAGTCTTCAGTGTCACGTGATCCTTCAGAAATCATTCTAATATGCTGATTTGCTGTTCAAGAAACATTCTGTTTTTATTATTATTATTATCATCAATATTTAAAACAGCTGAGTATTTTTTCAGGATTATTTGATAAATAAAAAGATCCAAAGATCAGCATTTATCTGATATAACAAGCTTTTGTAACATTATACACTGTACCATTTAATAGCCAGCAGTACAGTATAAATTTGTTTCTTTAAGGGAAAGAAATATTTATTTATTTAGCAGGGATGCTTTAAATTGATTATAAAGACATTTATAATGTTACATATTATTTCTATTTCAGATAAATGCTGTTCATCTGAACTTTTTATTCATCAAAGGAACCTGAAAAAAATTCTATTATGTTTTCAACATAATAATAATAAATGTTTTTTGAGCAACAAATCAGAATATTAAAATTATTTCTGTATGATCATGTGACAGGAGTAATGATGCTAAAAATTCAGCTTTAAAATCACAAGAATAAATTGCATTTTAAAACATATTCAAATAGAAAACAGTTATTTTAAATAGTAAAAAAAAAAAAATCTAAAATTGTACTGTTTTTGCTGTACTTTGAATCAAATAAATGCAGGCTTGGTGAGCAAAAGAAACTGGTAGTGTATGTGCAGAAAATTCATCTGAACAGTTAAGAAAACATCTTTAAATATTTACAAATGGCAAATTACAAATAGAAAGCAAACACCTGTAGGCCTTTAGTTACAACATCATTTCAGTGCATCATGAATAGACAAGTCAGTTCTAAGTAGCATTTAAGAGCATATTCACACTGTCATGGGAAATGCAAGTGAAAACTTTACACACACAGAAGTATTTATAGTCAAGATCTGTCATTAGTATTTAAAAAACATGCAGTTGCAATGAATGAACAGGATGCTTCAAAATGAAGCTTCAAAAAGATGTAAAAACACCTTAAAGGCGTCATCAAGTAGTCTATAACTACTATCATGCGGCACAAGTCATAAAGAGCGCTTTTATAATATTTTAGCAGTGCGTTATTGTGATTTTGGAGCTTGACAGTCTCATTATGCTACACACAATGGCCAAAACATTATTCAAAATTTCTTCTTTTGTGTTCCACTGAAGAGAGAAAGTCAAATGGGTTTGCAACGGCACGAGGCTGAGCAAATGATGACAGAATTTTCATTTTCAGATGAACTATCCCTTTAAGTCAGACAGCACGCCGGCTGAGGAATATACGCACGGTTGGTGGCTGCCTGTGTCAAATTTATATCTCTACTCCCTCCTCCAAAAAAAAAAAAAAAATACACAAGCATGCATCCGCTCCAAATTCTCTATTTTCTTTTTTCTCGACTCTGAGGGCAGGTGTTGCCAGAGATAAAAGAGAACGCAGAATAAACGAGTGTGCTTGTAATGATGAGGTCCCTTCTCATCCCTCCTTTTCCTTTTCTCTATCTCACTTCGCTAATTTCCCGTCAGCGTCTGATGTCTTGCTTATTACCAATGGCCTCTGAATCCACAGAATAATTAGCCGAGGAAAATAAACACGGGGTGCCCACGGATGCATGAAGGTCATTGGGTGTCATACTTCACTGTGAGCTGCATGACGAGGGACTGGGTTGGGGGTGCTGCAGAAGAATGGATGACAGTATTGATTATTTTTCTTCTCTGCTTTGAGTTATTGGATCTGTGCTGCGCTTGCATGTGCTGGTTGGCAGCACTGGGAAATATGCTTCTAACGGCTGGCACAAGCTATGTTTGGTGTGCGCTTATATATGTTTATGGGTCCTCTGGGCTACAGGCTCCTATATGTCAAGTTCACTGTGATTAGTCATAAAAACAAAAGCAGGAAGAAGGAAACAGCTTTGTCTCCTTTGTGCAATACTGCTTCTTTTTCAATACGTGAGCAATTGGATGTTGGTGTGTAGGAAGGAAAATCAAGAAACAAGACTATGAGAGAGAATAGCCAGTGCAGGACAGCTTCCACTTGTAGCTAATAAAGAAATATTATTTTATTTAAATACAATGTATTAACATTTGCATATGGCATGCTTTAATATATTAACAAAATGTATATTAGATATTTATACCCTAGTAAAAATGTAATAACATCATACTAAGTATTAACATATTTACTGACATATCGCTCGAAACTTACTGATTTCAAAATTTTATTTAAACATTTTTTAATATTAAACCTAAAATGTGTTTTAACGTTACTATTGATGAGGACTGTATGATCTTTGAATAACATCGGTCTTTAAATGCAAAATATTTAAAGTGTACCTGAAGTACACTTGCAATAGTTTCACTTCAGCACAATCAAATATACTTCAGTATGTCTTTAGCTGGACTTCAGCGCTACTTCCATAAGTTAAAAGTGCATTAAGTACAAGACTAGTTGTTTCAATTTAGCAGACTTTAAAGGAGAAGTCTACTTCCAAAAGGAAAGGAAGAAGGGTCTTATCTAGCGAAACAATCAGTTATTTTCATTAAAAAAATACAATTTATATACTTTTTAATATCAAACGCTCATATTGTACTGTTCTCCCTGAACTCTGTGTATTCTGGCTCAAGTTAGGGTATGTCAAAAAACTCGTATTTTCTCTCTCAACCTCAAAATCGTCCTATATCGCTGTTTTACCTTTTTTTGCTAGGGGTGTTTGATCTTTGCATGTTCACTTTGCAAAGACTGGGTCGGTACTTCTGCAGTGATGTAGGATGATTTTGAAATGATTTTTGAAGTTGAGGGAGA